>JAAAKQ030076949.1:0-15208 GCA_010016005.3 Zanna intricata | reverse complement strand
TTCAAAACGCTGTAACAGGTTGGCTTCGGTTGCAGGCGGCAGATTTTTATGCAGAAGGCATTTCAAAAACTGTTAAATGATATCAGAAGTGCTTGAATTTGTTTGGAGATTATGTCAAAAAGTAGAGAAAAGTCATAGTTTTAAGATGTATATAAAAAAATTTTTGTATCAAGTGGTTTAATTTTTATTTTAAAACTGAGGTTACTTTGTGGACGACCCTCATACATTTATGCTAACGCTTTTTCCAATTTTCAATATCTTTGGAATGCAATTTCCAGTATATTGTTGTTTAACTTCTTTAGTGATATAGTCTTTATCTCTTTAATATTGGAAAAATCTTGTCTTTCATGGTTCTTTTCAGTTTTTGAGGAGTAGGAAGAAGTCATAGAAACCATGCCTGGCAAATATGGAGGCTGAGGCATCATAATGGTGTAGTATTTAGCCAAAAATTCACAAACATGTGAAATATGAGCATTATTGTAGTGCCATTTGCCATTAACTGTTTTGCTACCAGTGTAAACATATGTTAGGGACAGGTGTATACCAACACAACAACAAAAAAATACTGTGATAATTGGACTTGAATGTCCTGGGAAATTCAACAATTTTGTGTATTCTTTTATCAGACCACATGCGTGCACACACACATACCTGTGTATGTGTGTGTGTATATGACTTTTTTATGAAAAAGTAATTAGAACTTTTAATTTTCTCTGAAATTATTTATTCAGATTTCAATGTTTATAATTTCCTTCAAAATAGCCCCCCTGTGATATAATGCACTTGTGGTAACGCAGCTTCCAGTTTGAAAAACACTAGTGATACGCCTCTTTGAATATCGCCTTGAGCTCAGCTTGCAGTTTTGTCCTTTCTCATCAATTGCTGAAAAACATTCCTTGTGTTGTTTAAAGTAAGGAAACCCATACAGACATGTCTAGAGAATAGGATAGTTGCGGCATCATAAGAGTGTTATGCTTCACCAAGAACTGTTAGATAAAATGGTGTGTCCTGGTGCATTGTTTGGTCCAAAATCCATCAGTTGTCTTTCCAAAGTTTGGGCTGTTTTCTCTGTTTTAATTGTGTAAAACTTTTAGATAGTTCTTGTGAACTGTATGACCTTGCAGTTGAACAAGTAGCATTGTGGCCTTGTGTAACATTTTAAATGCTTTGCTGCAGTTAATTTTTTATTAATGCAAAATTTCAAACAAATTCTCTGTTCAGACATTTTGCCACACAAAAAATCTCCAAACACAGTAAAATATGTCTTGCCAAACACTAACTAAGCATTGCATCTCTTATCAAATATGTTCAGGCAACAGACTTTGTTGAAGACACTGATCAAAGAAGAAGATCTCTTAAACTAACTGAACAGAAGCTTCTTGATATTTCAGTTGCTATGGCCAATAGTTCATCAAAGTCAATGCATAAGTTAGCACAGCAGCAAGATATCAGAGTTGCGTGCACAAGCTGTAAGAAAAGAACTGAAATTTATCCCTTACAAAGAGTGTATGTTCAAGAACTAAAATCTACAAAAAATGCCAATGACAAATTATTGTCATTGGTTTAAAAATTTTATTGACCAAAATTCCTCGACATTACGTTTTTTACAGATAAAATGTGGCTTCATTTGGGATTGTATATTAATTCACAAAATACATAACTATAGTCATCAACTAATTCCAAGAATTACCCGGAAAATCTTTACATGAAATGAAAGTTAGTCTGGGTTGGTGTGAATAGAACATGCACTGGGGGTCCAATTTTTTTAAAGAGATTTAATAATGATCATTATTGTCCTGCTTGTTGCAGGACAATAATGTATGCAGTGTTGTATTGATGTTGGAGGAGGTAATTTTCAACATCTTTTATAAATTATTCCAGTTATTGTAATATCTGTTTGTATAAAATAATGAAATAAAACTACTAAGTAATAGAATTAAGAAAGTTTTGTCATTACACTTCCATAATCTCAGTGCACAGCAACTTTCCAAATGCTATTATATATAATGTTATATATAATAATAATTATAGTATTTATTTTATATATATATATATATTTATAAGTTTTTTTTTGTCATTGTTAAGGGTTGTAAAATATAGAAATGGAATTTTGTAGAATATGAAATATGCTGTGACTTACCGGGACTCGAACCCAGTACCTGTATTAAATTCTTCTTGTTAGATTACTAATTTTTTTTTTTATTATTTACTTCCAGGTGTAGTAGAAAAAAATTAATTCATACAAAATGTTTACGGGTGCAAGAGATTAAAAATGTTAAATATGTCTAATACAGATTATAAAAAAAAAAAAAAATAATAAATGATAAAAAATGTTTAAATTAGAATTTTTTACAAAATGAAAATGTTTCTTTGCTCCCAACTTTTTAATGATATTGATTATTTCTTAAGAAATTTGGAAGAACTGGTTTCTAAAATTTGCTAGAAATTCATGATTGGAAGCGAGACCAAAACTATAATTTACATTTAAGTAATTTCTGGTAAAACACATTACAATTTATAAAAATAACATATTGAAAATGGAAAAAATTTATTATTTGACTCAAAAAGATAAAGAAGATAGTTAATTATTTCAAAAGAAGTACTGTTAACATCACCTACAAAACAAAATGAAAATATTGATGAAGCACCTGATTAAATCGCTAAAAGAATCTTCTGATAAAATCTATAATTTTGCTAGATTTAAAAAGTATATAGTTATTTTATGATCTTTTATGATTATTTTTTTATTTTTTTTATAGTGAACAGTGTCACAATCTCATCAGTGCTACCTACAAAACTTCATGTAAAACAGGTGAAGGAGTTGATGAAATGTTTGCAGATATTGCACAACATTTAGTTTTGTCAAATAGATCTCGAATGGAACTACAAACTGTAGATAAGGATTCATTTAAAATATCTCCACCTGATGATTTCACCGAACCGTCTTGTCTTTGCTAGCTAGGTTTTATACAGTGTATGTAATTAATTAGATTTACGCAGGTATTTTTCAAAACATCAAAAACTATAATTTATGGATTTTTTATAATGTAATACTTTTATGAACGTCCATTTATATACAATAATTTATTTTAAATTATATAGTTCACATTTTTGTGAATATCTAGTATTTTGTATCAACTTCAACGTTGTTCTGTTTTAATATGTACATATATGTTTTATATTTATGTACAGTCAGGATAATTCAATTGTTGATATTTTTATTCGATAAAACATACTGATATAATACTATACTGATATAATTATTGTTAAAAGTAATATACAGTTAAGTTATGTGTGTGAGTTTTTATTCTATCCAGTTTTTATCCTCTTTGGCTAAATGTTAGTAAAAGGATCACTTGAAGGCCGCATTAATTTGATTGTATCAATACAGAATTGAATGAATTAATACATTTTAAAAATAAATATTTTTTTGGATGACAATAATTATGTTTCTTGTGTGTAAGAGAAGTGCATAAAATCTACAGAAATTTTAGAACTTTGAAGATAGTTTAAAGGCAACTCTATATATCTGTGAATCCTATACAGTTACTATTTACTATTACACCAAATAGTGATTGAGAGTAATTTATTTTTAAGATGCCTTATGTTCATTCATTGTTCTTTTGCAACTGCATATTTGAACGCTACATCTTTCCTTCTAAACCTAGCTTAGGATACCTGTGATACTTGAAATCGGCTTTACCATTTCCAGCAGTGACGAGTATAATAATATTGGGTTGTCTGATTGATTTTTTTACATATTTGATTTCATCTTGACTTAAAATTATCGAGTTAAGAGTATCAGTTCAATTTAAAAGCCATTTAGGAGGTAAAAGAAATATCAAAATTATATAAAATGTTAAGTTTACAAAGTTCTGTAATTAATATATTTTCATTAAATTCATTGGACATATTTAAGAACTCACATTGCATAACTATTGATGTCAATTTTAGTAAGTCATGAAATTGTAATATATTTTTTCTTTAATGCATTGTATTCATATCACTAGGACGAAAGCTGGATATATTTTGTATTCAATGGATGAAGCTGTTATTTGATGAAAATCCATCATTACAAAACAAAGTTATAAAGCTAAATGAAATAAGTTATTTAATTTTTAACTAAATTTATTTAAAAATCACAACAGCTGTTTTTGCCTTTCTTATGTGTAATGAACAGAATAATAAAGGCAAAAGAAAATAAAATATGTTATTTGATTTTAAATAGATTTATTTAAAAATCATAACACCTGTTTTGGCCTTTCTTAGTTATAATGAACAGAATAATAAAGCTATAAGTACATTACAATGAAAACAATAAAAAAAAATCAAAAGAAATAAAATACATAAAAAGCAATAATATGAAGTATACATGTGTATCAGTAATATGATGTAATAAATTAGTTTCCAATATAGAAAGTGTGTGTGTGTGTAGTTCTTGTGATAAAGTTTATATGAGACAGACTGATAGATCTTTTGATTAGTATATAAGGGACCACAAATCATGTTTTTCCAGTATTAAGAGGGTTTCTAATTGTGCCTGTCACTTAATGATGAAAACCATGTTTTTAAATGGTCATTCAAACTACTTCATGTTGAAAACAATTTAAAACTGATCCTTTTAGAGTCATTGAAAATTAATAAACTTAAAAATTTTAATTTATCTTTAAATAGTCAATTAGACTTGAATAGTTCAATGTCTTTGAACTGGATGTGAGATGGGTTTTTTATCTTTTTGTACCTACCACTCCCTTGTCTTCTTTTAACCTATATTATTTACTGTTAAATTTATATATTACTGGTACATGTGTACACTCCCAATGGTTGATCATTATCTTTATGTATTTTATCTCTTTCGGTTTTTATTTTTACTTTTGTTGTTGTAATGTATTTTTAGCTTTAATACTCTGTTCAAAACACCTGAGGAAGGTATGTACTATATACCGAAACAGCTGTTGTAACTTTTCAAATAAATATGAACATCAGGTAACATATTTGTTTATTTTGTTTTGAAATATTTTGTCATCTCCATTTATATTTTGTGATGTAGTCTACGAAGGATCTCAAAGTAGAATATCTGGTCACACTGTTTATAACTGACAATCTGTCATATAAGCTGACAGTATTTATACGGCATTACTCTAATAAATACTCAATTTAATATACCACTACTTCCCTTATAATCATGTATTTGGATAAATTGACTTCTCCTTTGTATCTTGCTGAATGTCTGTCAGAATGAAATTATTCATTAAACATTTTTATTCAGATAATATACCAAATATTAAATTTGTAATATGTTCTTTATGAAGAAAGGAACGGATCACTGTGCAGCTTTTATAAAAAGGAATTTTTTATGCTATCTATAATTTGTGTTAATAGTCGTTGGTTACATTAGTCAAGTCAGTCTTCCTGCTCATTAAATAACATTTGTACATACAGTTGCTTATAGTGCAGCTTGTAAGGTACCTTTAATCTATAAACTTTGTGAATAAATACATTTATTAAGGATATGCAATAATGAGTTAATTATTTTTCAAAGTCTAATAAAATTAATTAAAGAACAAAAATTTAATACTGTTTCATATAGATTTAAAAAAATAAGTTTTTAGTATTGAACCTAATTTTTTCTCTTAATAAAAAATGTAATTAATTACTATGGCCTGTGTTCATAAATACATTTAATTAATAATTAACTTTGTACAAAGAATGATTTATGGATTTAGTTTCCAATACATTACATTGATATTACCTTGTCCATGGGTACTATTCTACCTACAATCATGAATCAAGGATAACTGTATTAGACATCTAAAAACTTTTAAAATATCAAAATAATCAATAAATCATTCATATCATGTCATGTTTCATGTCATTTTTTAACTATCATAAAACTACATTATCACAAATATGTTTTGTATTGATTGATTGCTATATGTATAGTTTAAATTTTGATTGTAGAGTTATTCATAGCTATGAAAAAAGCTTTATAAAAAATAATTTGAATACATGAGGCTTGTCTGTATGCTTTTTAATTTAATGGAATTACAAGCTCAGAAAGTTTCATTTATAATCTCATTGTGATGCAGATATAGTCGATTACCAATTCTATCTGAGAATTTCAGCAACTAAAGTGTAGTTGAAGATTGCTTGACTGATTGTGGATAATCTAGATTTACTAAGTTTATTAAAAAAAAAAGGTTAATTCATAAGGAAGTAATAATTTTTTGCCTAAGAAAAGTATTTATTGAACATTCATTAAAAGATATATGCATGTTTTAAAATAATGGTAATTAAGTATTTTCAAAGTATGTATATTTATAAATAATGCATAACTTTTGTAAAAAATATATGAAATTCTCTTTTGAATGTTTCTCTCTATAGACTTGTAGCTATATCAGAGTATTGGTTTAGAATTAATTACTTAATTCAATGAACTGTAAAGCTTGTAATGAGAATAGGTTCAGGTAATTTCTATGTACAATAATTAAAACATGTGAAATGTATGTTTTGTTCTTTTGATTGCAATTAATGTTTCTGACATTTAAAGCAAACAATCTTTCCTGAGCTTCACTTTTTTGTCTGGAACTTTCTCATCCATGTCTTTGTGAAATTCCTTTTGTTTAGTTCATTTTGTTATCCACTGTTTCTTGAAGAACTCCTGCTCTTTATTTTAAACTAACCATCATTTACCAGTTATATAAAATTGAAACTTTTTTCTGGACTTCTTTGCATTATCAGTTGACTTGATTATTATTAACTATTAATTTTAATTAATCAATATTTAGAAAGAATGATTTATTGTGCAATGGGAAGACGTATTTTGTCAATATAGAAGTGAATCTCCCTGTTATTGGTAAAAAGACTCTACATCTTGCTTGCATTCCATTATTAGCAATGAATATATATTATTACCCGTAGTTTAGGACTTCACCTTATGCATATCACCTGTATTTTTTTTTTTTTTTTGTTTACAATATATATTGTGGATAGCACAATGTTTTCTTGTGAATAACATAATTTAAAGTCTGTTTTTCTTAAGTTTTGAAAATTAAAAAAAAATATTTTTCAGCTCCTTTAGATGAGCTGGATAAATTGAATCTGTTATAATGTAGTTTACCTTTTATTTTTATTTAGTGTGTTAATTGAAACCCTTGGTATTATATTTTTAATGTCATTGGATTCAGTTAATAACTATCACATGAACATTTTTCCAAGGAAAGGATTATGACTAAAGAGTGATATGTATGTTGTCAGTAGGAATTTTTTATGTTAATACTATTAAAATTTTATCGGTTTTAATAATTAGAAGTTGGTTATAGAATCAAAATGTGGCGTATTCTCTACTTTGTTTGCTAATTATTATTTGTTAGTCATAATGTTATCATTCAGTTAGCAACTAAGTTTAAACTATAAATGTATAAATGCTCCATGATGTTAGCAGTTGTATTACTGTAACTATGCTTACATGAGGATGTGTGAAGTATTAATGTCATTATAAATATTTACTGTTTTAAATGAGCAAGGAAACTGTGGATAATAATGTTCATTATAAATTAATTAATAATGCCAATCATATAGGATTTATATTAATAAAAATAATTTTGAGATCTATATTCCGTAGAATTTTATTCTAGAGTGTTCTATTATGTTAGTTTTTTGTTAGGCCATTAAAGAAAGACAATAAATTATTTTTAAAAATACAAATTTTGATGAAATTCTATAGATTTTTAACTAATTTTCAGCATAGTTCCTACTGTTATTGAGATATTGATTGAAACCACAACACAATCTTTTGTATATCATTGTTGTAGATATTAACTATCTGCCATCTGCTATAACCTTGTTTTAGAGTACATCGTTATCAAAGTGCTTATCACTCAAGAACGTCTATCATTTAGCTTTAGAAAGAAGTAGAAATTTCTGACTCCAAGTCAAGACTATAGATGTACAGATGTTCCCAGCCAAATGATGTGATGAGATATGGTATGACGGCTAGTAACATCATAAGACAAATGAATGTCAGAAGTTAACAACTTGTAATTCTATTGAGTATGGCATACTTCGGGTTTTTTAACATTTTGCAATAAAGAAAACTTGATGTTTAGTTTTTGGCAAGTTAGTATATTTTCACTCTAAGGACTGTTGTTTGATTCACGTTGTGGTGCAGAACTCTTCTATTTCAGTATGGCTTAATATTTCATCTCTTTTTTCTATTAATTTGTGGTTAAATGTCGAATACACACATTTTTTATAATTCAAATGATATGTGACAGTTTTACGTAGTGAATTGTGAATTTTCAGGAAACTTCACAGAAATTGAGAAATGTTGGTTCGTTAGATCATTGAAAAATTTTTGTTAACTTCATCCAACCTGCTAATGTTCATCAAGTATGGTTTTTTACATTGTGCTTCACGTGTACATTCTCTTATTCTTTTTTAAGCACCTTGACCTGCTTCATAACTGTGCTGTTACTCATCATTGCATAGCTCATAATTCGATGAATTTTGCTATTCCACATATTGTGGTTTGAAAAATGAGTTTCAGAGTTGGTTTCGTAATCGGCAAGTTGTTCAGTTGAATTAAAAAGGTTTGGTGTTAAAACAGGCTCTGCCAAGGTGTTGTTAGGCATAATGTGACCTGCCCCATACTGACTAAATCTTCCTCATTGCTCTTCTCCAACCCCGAGACCAGACCCGCAATTAAGCATAACTCAGTCTGGGGGGGGGGCTGTTTGACCTCTTCTCTTGAGCTTCCTTTCCTCTCGCTCTGCTCCTGAAACAAATAAAAAAAAAACAAAAGTCCCACTCAATCATTCTATCAATCATCCTCTCCTCTCGCACACCATTTTTTCTTTTTACACCTGTTAACATGAAGAAAAACATCCAGCTACTCACCCATTCATACTGTCATCCACACACACACTCACATATTTTTTTTGTTAGTGATTGTATGCGCTTACGTGTTTATGTAACCTTTTTGTGAGTGTAAGTGTGCATGCGTGAACGTGTCCTTGCCAGGGATTCTGGAGTCCCCGTGCATCATCATCCACGCCCATCCTCATATCGAGGACGCGCGGAGACTCAGCAGGAGGCTGTCCCTTACCCCCGGCTTCTTTGTGTATGCATTTATGTTATCCCCCTCTCCACCGCCACAGGGGTTAGAAAGTCCCCATACCTCATCATCGCAGCCCATCCCACAAGGGAACGAACTGCAACTCCACAGAGGGCTGTCCCCTCCCCCCCAGGCCTCCTGCTTGATGACTTCATCAATGTCTGCACCTCCTGTCTTCGTCCTCCTTCTCTTTGATTATTGTTGTAAATGCATTTTCAACTTGAGCCCAGTTATGTGGAAACACCAACATAAACTGGACAAGGGTATCAGGAGTACCTGCTCCAGACCAGCTGACTCTCAAACCTTTCCATCTACAACATGCAAATAAAGCATGTTTGGTCATGTCAACCTCCGGACAGAACAAGCATGTTGGGGAAATCCTTCTGCCAAAACTGTGTAAGCATTAAAGGATCCATGTCCTGTCATTGCTTGCATTAGATAGTAACCTACCTTCCCGTGCTTTCTGTCTATCCATTCTAATAAATTAGGAATAAGACACTTGGTCCACAAAGCTTTGGGTTCATTCCTACATGCAGCACACCATTCCCTCCTAATACGACTTTTGACTTCAGTTTTATCCACCCCCTATGACCTTAGTGTTCATTCTTAGGTCTGTGGCACACCAGAGAGTGCCAAACTGCTTCATAGCTTGTAGTACGATAAGCAGACACTACTTTCAGCAAGGACCTTCTATGTATACTGTTGAGGCGGGTTAGATTTCTTTTCACGTTGATGGTATGTCCCCAAACAGGAGCAGCATACAGTATAATGGAAGTCACTGTTGTCATTATCATCTTTCTTTTGGAAGATCTTGGAGCATTTTTGTGAGAACATAAGCTTGCCCAACGCATTACACACTTTGTCCGCCTTTTCGTAAAGGTAATGTACGTGTTGGTTGAATCTTAGGCTCTTATCAATAACTACACCCAAGTATTTCAAATGATAAACCAACGGTATACGCGTATTCTCCACCCGGAAATGAATCGGTGCTATTCATCATTTCCCTGTTAGCAACATCATCTTCGATTTATCCAGAGCTATTTCTAATCCATGCGCATTCATCCAATCGTTTATTAGAGAGAGAACCTGTCTGTTTGATCTCTACTTCGCTGTGACGGCCAATCATCAGCGCCAGATCATTCGCGTAAGCAATGTGGCCGACATTGCCTGCGGAAGTCGGAGAATTAAAACTCCGTCGAAAACAGCTACCCATAATAATGGGCCCAGCACAGATCCTTGCGAGACCCCACTAAAGAGTTGCTAGTTGATACATCTATCCAAGGTCCACAAAAGCCCACCTGTCCCTGAAATAGATCTTCCTGAGTAGGTACAAACTCAGGCTCTTATTTTGGGGGGTGCGGAAAGCCACATACCATGGGACAGATCCGAAGGCATTCCAGACATCAAGTAAGACCAGAGTCAGAATGCCCCTGGTACTACTTCTGAGTGCAGAAGCCCATCTAATGTCATGATATATACCCATAACTGTCGACTTACCTACCTTTTGAGAACACGTTTTGATGTTCATGTAGCCCATTGTTGTTTCTGAGCTCTTCCGTGAGGCAGACAGCAATAGCTCTCTCCACGGCCTTTACTGTGTTGTTAAGCAAACAGAGAGGCCTTACTTCCTTGCTGTGACCTGGCAAGGTACTCTTAGGTAAAAAAACCATATGGGAGTTCTTCCAGCAACCAGGAAAGCTACCGGATGATAGCTGGTCATTAAATAATTGCAGGAGATCTCCAGGAGTCCTATTGATCAGCCCCTTCAAAGCGGCAGTCGGAATGCCATCAGGGCCTGGGTTACTGGTGTTTCTAAAGTTGTTGATCACATAAGTGATCTGCAATGTAAAGTTCCATATCTCAAAAACTTCAGGCTCTATCAGTGATTCCTCGCAAGGAAATAGGCGCAGCAAAGCAGTCCTGGTGTCAGCCCAGTAAGCAGAGGTAATTTTCTACCAAAACGTTTTATTATGATTTTGTATACTTCACCTCACAGGTTGTCATCCAATTCCTGACACAGTCCAACAACTTGCGCTTTTTCACAAGTTTGATTTCATGATTAAGTTGTTTTTTTACACCTCTTGTATTCCATTGTGGCTTCGTTAGCAAGCCAGCTCTAGTTAGTCTCTGAGCCTGCCTCAATTTGCTGAGAGCATCCCTGCAGAGAAGGTCGATTCTGGGGAACCACCAATAGATTGGCTTTTTCCCTGAATTCAAGGGACCACGGAACCTGTCCCATTTCTTCCCTAATGCATCCACTGAAATATTCCAGAGTAATGACCCCTGATCCTAATTTCTTTGCCACTTTGTCAACAATAGTGTTTACTTGTTGTTGAGTCTGTCTGATTGGTGAGATCTTATGGTTTGGTCCTTTACTTCCAACAGAGCAGCCCTATGGTTGCTGGCCATGTATTCCCCCAAGATATTCCAGGAGAGACAGTCTGCATGCCAGCGGTCGTCAATGATAGCTAAGTCTAATACTGATGAATGCCCTCTGGCCGCGTAGGTCTCTGTGTGGTCATTTAGACAGGTCAAACCCTGTGAGGCAATCATATCGGCTAGTATGTCTCCTCGTTTGGTGTTAAAGTTGCTGCCAGTCGCGGTAGATTTTGCGTTGAAATCGCCCAGTATAATTATTCGTTTGCATGCCCCAGCTGCTAGACACTGCAGTTTATCAACATGTTCTAGTAATACTTCTATACTGCAGTTAGGTGAAAAATAGACACCTACAACGATTGCATTATTGAGTTCAATCGCTACTATACCTCCCTCGTTACCATAAAAGCTCCAACCGAATTGGCCTGAATAATCTATAATGTCTCCGTTTTTGTCCAAGCACCAACAGTGCCTAGCCGCAGTGATTTTGTTGGGTTCTGAAGTGACTATAAAGTCCGTCTTATGGTCTCTAGCAATTTCCACCACCAAATCGTGTAATAGGTTGCTTTTATTTGCATTGGTTAATAGCAGTCTAACCATTTACGGGCTGGGGCGCATCCAAGCCTCCTGTGCCACGACGTTTGAAGAATCTATGCTCTGGGCAATCAATTTGAAAATGCCCCTCCTTCCCACAAGCAAAGCAGGCTCTGCTCCAGTACCTGTTGGCTCTGTGCCCTTGAGCCCAGCAACAGAAACATCTTTCCTCCATTTCTCTTAATACTATCCGGCAATTAATCCATCCCGCCTTTACCCGTTCTAGCTTTCAGACTTTATTAGCGACGTCAGGAGGCAGAAGCATGGTAGCTGTCTTAGAACTACCAAAAGCCTTCTTTATGGTAATGTTTGTTAATTGATCTTCGTGTAGTCCCGTCACCGGAATTAGAGGAGCAGTAACATCAGCTGAAGTGGACAGCACATCGATTTCTTTTATGATGACCTTTGCAGTCTAGCCCAATTTATACATCTAATTTGAATGTCAGGAACTGTCTGCAACCTTCTTTTGAAATTTAGTTACCTCCTCACCCTCATCCTTGATAATTATTAGTACTTCCCCGGACTGTCCCTTTCTGACCGACAATATGTCCAGAACCTCACCGTTAACTCCATCCTTGATGCTCTTCAAAACCTAAGAAAAGCTCCTGCCTTGAGCGTGTATCGCCGCAGTCTTGGTTGGTGGCCATCTGCGGATGCAGAACACATTCTATCTCCAAACAATAAAACCTTAGTGTTCTTTTTTATTCGTCTGCCCACATATTCTGCTAGCTTTTTGACTGTTGTCTATAATTTCACTGCCCGCACACAGCACCAGATTACCACTTAATTGGTATACCCTGCCGATGCATTTTTTCAAGTCTTCAATAATTCTCTTAGCTTCCAACTTAGAGTCTGAGGCAATAATATAACTAGTGGGCGAAGTGTCATCAACCTCATCGCCCAGCAACTGAATGCAGTAACTGATTGAATGCCAGTAACTGCCCAGCTTTCAGTTTCCCCTGCCGTACCAGGGTCTTGACAGTAGGAACCTTTCTTATGAAATTCAACATATACATTCCTTATAGTGAGTTTAAGTCAACAATAAAGACTGGATCTTGAGTACTGATATCTGTCATTTCCTCAACGTACTGGAAGGTTTCTCTGCTCCATTTCATCTTAATCATCCCTTCCAACTCTTCGGCACCCAATTCTCTGTCTAGGAGTTGGTTAACATCATCTTTGTAGAATATACCATTAGTCTGCGTAGCTTGATCTGTTTTATCCACTTCAACTGTTCTGGATACTAGCAGAGGTCTGTATTCGCTGATGCTGTTGATGACACCTCGAAGCTTGTTATCCACCTGTTTTAAGTTCTCGCTTTGTATTTTTGTCTACATTCTCGTGCAGCATCTTAGTCAGTTCCTCCAGTCTGGTAATCAGAACTAGTAATTCTTCTGTGTCACTCGCCTCAGAGGTAGGCGGGTGTCTTCTCTTTCGGTCTTCCCTCGTTCTTTTTTCGCTCTTGGATGCCTCAGCTTCCATCTTGTCATCTCTCAAATTTATTAGCATCTTCCACCTTAGAACCTCCGTCTTGTCTCACCGGAGAGCGCCCGAGTACCCTACTTGAGCGGAAAGGGTCCGAGCGATTCATTTCCCCAAGAATTCGGGCCTAGCTCCTCATCGATTGAGGGGACCAAAAAATCAATGAAATTTTTAGACTCAACGTAACAGAAATAACTTAGTTTATATTGAACCCACAAAGAAAATACTGACTAACACATAGAAAGTACTTAATATACTTGCTTACAAAACTAAATAATTAAACTCAACCATTATCTTGTATTGATAATTAAGATTAAAACAAAAACTATCTCCTCCAAATAAGATAAATTGCCCGACTACAATATTATCATTACATAAACACAACTACTAACCCACACAATCTTGTATTAGTAATGATAAACAGATGATTCGAGACTTAAAATAAATCAGTAATAAAACCAGTCTAACCTCTCGGAGTGTATTCCGAGAGGAAAGTAAAAAACTAATCAATCCATTAACCAAAATTCCCAAAACTTCTTACACTTATCCATAAACCTTTAACCGTCCAATAAATCCGATAAATACTCCAAAAATTACAGTTAGTAGAGAGCTACGTAACCACATCCGAACGACTTCGAATCTAAGACTCGACTGTTATCCTTGCGTTTATATTTACGAATGTTCAGTCTTTGCAAAAAAGTCAATTATTCTTAAGAAAAAGAAAACATCTACCTCTACCAAACCAGAGAAACAAGATGTCATATATTAAACTTAATACAATACTTTGGTTTTTAAGAAAGAGCCATACTATATTTCCATTGCATTTTTAATACATTGTTAAACCATTTGAAAAAAAATCTTCCCATCATTTATTTAAAATTCAGTTAAAACTCTCTTTTATAAAAATGCAATATTACTCTGTTAATGAATTTGTAAAAAAAAAGAAGAAAAACAAAATAAAAAAAAACATGATTATCTGCACTTATTGTGTATATAAATATATCTCTATAATTGTGAATTATATTTTAGTAATTTTTTATATTTAGTCTACCTTAACATTATTTCCTGTGCTTGTAATATGAACATTAATCAGATCTATGTTTTGTCTTTATTTGTTTTTATATTTATAATTTATCTTTTACTGACATGATCTATATCATTTATTATTATGTTTTGAAAAAAAAAAACTAATTTTTCAGGTAGTTGATCTCTCTGTTAAATTTGATTCTAGTCTCTGTATAAAACTTAACAGTTTCTTTTCCGTGACTGAATTGCTCCAGCAATTCTTACTCTTTTTAAATATTTTCCTTTTTTTTTGTAATAAAATTTACATAAATTTCTGTGATGATTAAAATTTCTTCATTATTTCTTTTAATTATTTACTTGCAAAGATGATTGTTTTAGTTTCTAAACTTCTGGTTTATCTTCTGAAATAATTGCCTTTTTTAGATCTTTTTAGTTTATTGGGGTATTCTTTCTTTTCTGGAATATCACTATAATATACATGCTTTTTTTTTCATCTTCAGTCATTTGACTGGTTTGATGCAGCTTTCCAAGATTCCCTATCTAGTGCCAGTCATTTCATTTCGGCATACCTCCTACATCCCTAACAATTTGTTTTACATATTCCAACCGTTGCCT
>JAAAKQ030076938.1:0-15208 GCA_010016005.3 Zanna intricata | reverse complement strand
TCTTAGAATATTACGAATATTGGCAGATAATTTAAATTTGCGGCGTAACGCCGAATAACAAATGCAATCAGTCAAAAAAAGATATTGGAATTAAATAAAAAAATGAATAAAAGTACAGTACCTTAGCTACAAAATGCTGTATTTATTTTTCAATATAATCCCCGTTTACACTGATACACTTTTCCCAACGTGTGACAAGTTTTTGCATTCTGTCACTGAAACATTCTGGATGTCTTTCTCGGATCCAAGTGGCCACAGCTTCCTTCAACTCATCGTCGATGGTTTAATGATTGCCTTTGAGATCCCTCTTAAGATGAGGGAAGAAGTGAATGTCGCTCGGAGCCAATTCCGGCGAGTATGGCGGATGCGGAATAGGCTCAAACTTCAGCTTGCGGAGAGCCATCAGAGTTTTCGCGGTACCCGTCTTGCAAAGATTTTGCGGTAACCCAATATTATCGGCCATATTATCAATTGCTTGATAATATGGCCTAGTTCTTTCTTTAGGTATGCCTAACTGAATACCGATGCGTTGCTGGATGATTTCGCCGGTTACTTTGAAGAAAATTGTCCACCTCCTTACGATATTACTTATCAGTCACAGTACCTAGTCGTTTGCTGCTAGTTGCGTCCTCAATTGTCGCTTTATCGGCTTCATATTCGCAAAATTTCAACGCCCACCTATTTGCAGTACTCCTGTCAACAGTTTCACTACCGTAAACTTCTTTTAAACGATGAAAAATATTCGTAGGATTCGTATTTTTTGCTGTTAAAAATTCCATCACTGAGCGCTGGTTTAACAGTGTTGACATATTGGCCTTACTTCGACTCCATTTTAACTGTTACTAAAAACAAACCGGTAAAAAAAAAACAAACAAACTGATTTCAACGCATTATCCCAGGTTTGTATAGAGGGATTTTAACTATCACGTGCTGCTACGCCCAACTTGAGTGTACCTTTTGCCTCCGTGTAGCATGCTAGTGTGCAAAGTTTATCAGCCGAGTCTCGTACCTAGACGTCAATTCGTTCTGTTGGTGTAAAGTATTCAGGCTTCGCAGACATCTATCGTACGAATACATATATAATTATTACATTATAAAAGCATTTTTCTTCGTATACGAAAATCCATTCGACGTTTTAGAATTGTTTAGTTAGTTTTAGAACTGACGTTAGAGCCAACCTGAATTTATGTAATCGATGTCATGTTTTGAACGAGATTTCTTCCGCTTCGACAGTAATTTCTAGAAAACTAATACAAACATATCGGATAACTTTAAAACATCAACGCAACTTATAGGTAACAATCCGATTCCAAGGTATCTTCTGATCACCAAGTTGTGTTAACTTATATTCTCTTGATTAATTTTAAAAAATAAAAAAAAAGATAACAAAGGGTGATGATTTAATAACGTCACAAATACTCCTGACTTTTCCGTTAGATGCTTCCTGTTCTAATAATTATTTTATCTTTCCTGTTTGTCTGTTGCTGTTTGCTGTGTTTGTTGCAAATTGCTGAATTTAATGAACTAAAAATGCTATTGATACATTTTTCATTTATTTTAAGCCCTTATGCCAAAATTTCATGAAATTATTAAAAAGAATATTCAGTATTATTATGTACATATAAATTTATCCATACTACTCGCATCCGCTTTTTTTATCATATAATAACGGGATCGGACTCTACATAATTTGATATTTTTAAGGACTTATACTTCGAGAAAAAATTTATAAAAAATGGTGTAAAATTCGCTGTAACAGAACTTTTAGAAAGGGTTAATCATGCAGGCAAAAGACTCTTTTAGCGTTAATAATACGGAGCATATCTCATAACTAAAATGACAGCCGGCCTCTATGACGCGAGTGATAGCGTCTCAGCCTTTCATCCGGAGGTCTCTGGTTCAAATCCCTGTCCGGCATGGCATTTCACACGCTGCAAAAATTGTCATTCATCTCATCCTTTGAAATAGTACCTAACGGTGGCCCCGGAGGTTAAAAAAACAAAAACAAGAAAAACGAAATTGTTTTCAATTAGAAAAAAGTTTTACATTGGACAAACAGGATGTACCTTTAAGTAAAGTACCATTAAGTAATATGAGCAATATTACTTTAAGGAGTAATATTGTTCATATTATACCTTTCAATAAATGTATAACATGCACTAATATACAAAGGTATGCACTAACATATGAAGAATTTGTTGTCTTGGTAGAATTTCTGAGGAGGATTTATATGTTTTAACTAGACTTATGGCTAAAAATATAAAAATAAAGTTAGGGTGGACAAGAAAGAGAGAAAGTAATTTTACTGAAAATTACTAGATGTGATTTTCGAAAAAGTAATGCTACAGTATAGTAATAGTATTACATAACATAATCGAAAAAAATAATTAATTCAACAAGTAAAGACAATATTTATGGAAATAAAGTCACAGGCTATGCTAAAATATCAGTTTTTAACAAGTGTATTTAAGATATTGTAACCTAATTGTCAAATGTATTCTCTTCAACAACCTGACTATTTATATATATATATAATATAATTTCTTTAAAACTAACTCAAGTAGTTAGTTTTATATGCTGAACCGAACATAAAAAGAATTATAAATAGATTTCCCATTCTGTTTTGTCAGAGGGCCACCAAGTAGTTATAGTTATGACCACTTGAAATTCAAGATTTCAATTTTTTTTCCGTTTTTATTTTTTATTTCAAGATATAAATAAACATATGTATATATATATATATATATATATATATACACATAAAATTTACAGACGCACGCGTGCACACACACATATCTATTGGAATTTTGTCAAAATTTTTTGTAACTTAATCCATTTAAAATTTAATTAACGAAATTTAAATCATTTGATATCGCGAAATTAAAGCTCGCCCGAACAAAGTAATGACTTGACTGCGAGCAGCTATAAATAAGAGCGACTGTTAGTTAGTGTTTGGTGCAGATACTATCACATTTTGTAGTGCAGAATATCATGAATATCTCCGTGGGTGGTCCGCAGCCTCCTCCTCTTCTACAGCCTGCAACGGCATCCGGCCTCATTAATTTCTTCTTCTTACTTACTAACTCCTTCCTTTTCTTGGTCTTCTGTTTTCATTCAAAAGGACTTTTAAACAACTGCAGGTTTGGCCCACTCTACATCCTCATCGTCATTCAATTTAAACTCTATTTATTCAAGTCGTTTTCCAGTGTAATTGCTGTCAAAATGACGGTGGAATTACTGAAGCGATTCGAGTACTGCCCTAAAAACCGGTAACAATTGCGACAACATTACAGTTTCCTGTAAATTTTCCAATATATTTATTTAAATATATAATGTCATTATGATACGACGAGTAGATTTTTATAAAACATTTAAGCTATTATTAGAGGTCAATTACTGGTATAAATAAAACACATTAAAAAAGTAAAATTAATCATTTTTAAAAATCGTAAAAACAAAAACAAAATTGGTCTTCGATTAAACGCAGGATATGATTTTCATATTCAAAGATTAAACGCTTATTAACCCTTAAATTATATGAAAATAATGACAAACAAGATCGAACGGAATCGAAAATTTATTATTCATCGTTGGAAACAAGAACATTCTGTACAGTGTTTTTCATTTATTAACCTTCTTAATATTTATTTATATAGTTTTAAATGAAAAATTAATTATTTTCACTAATAAACCCTTACGATTGAGAAAAATATAATTCACAATGACAGATGTTAAAAATTGTTAAATATTAATTAAAAGGGGGGAAAAAATAGGCTATAATTCATTTAATTACATTCAAAGGTTTTAAGGTCTAATAAAATATAGTATTATTTATATTTTTCAAAAATCAAATTTCAAATTTTATTTAAAAAAGTATATATAATGTTTTTACCAATATTTTTTTTTTTCTGATCGGTATAAAGATTACACATTATATATATATATATATATAATGTGTATATATATACACATATATATGTGTATATATATATATATATATATATATATATATAATGTGTCATAAACGTTATATATAACGTCATAAATAGGTAGATATCCTACTGCTCGATAAAAAACAAGACTGTTCCAGCATTTACCTGGATGAATCAAGGGAAACCATAGTAAAACCTTGATCGATGTAGCACCACAGAATACAAACTTAATTATAAAATAAAAAGGAATAGATATAACTAAATTTAATATTAATTATTTAATACCTAATACGATGAAATAAGAAAGATAAAATATATGAAATATAACAACCGGATAATTCAGAAGGCTGTAATGAAATATATTTGGGCACATAATTTTAAAGTGCATATTTTCATTTTAAAGTGCATATTTATTTACGTAAGCATTGAATGGGATGTGGAAAATTCAGGTTTTTATTTTACATCATTTATAATAATTACCATTATTTAAAAATTTATCGACAGATGAATATTCTTTCTACAAAATAAAGTCACTTAATTATATTTTAAATAATTTGGTGGAAAAATTTTAAACGGATTGTTAACCTATTAAAAATGACAACGGAAGGCTAATCCTTTTTTACATGCCGAAGTATTGAGTTGAATTATACGAAAACGTTTCTGGGGTCTGGTTTGACGGAGGTTGATGTTTTTATTTTTTTAAGAATAACTGACTAATTATTTTTAACAAAGATTCTACATAAATATAAACATAAAAAGAAAAAGGTTAATTTTTTTTTTTTATTCAAATTTGACTATTATATTTTACATAGGATATATGCATTAAAAGGGCTTTGTAAAGGGAAATTTTCCAACTAATTTATATATTTTTTAGTTCATTTTTTATTTATTATTTTTTTATAAGATGAATTTCGATGCGTAAAATAGAGTAATTTCACAGGATTAAAACGTAGAGTATATATTTTTTTTGTGATTGTTTTATTTGTAAAACATTTAAACTTTAAAGAAACTAAATATTGATGGTTGAATTCATACATATAATGTGAGACTGTCATTTATAAAAATTAAAAGTCAAATTCTTTTATTTCTTTCACTTTTACCAAATTAATAATTCATGGAGTAAATACTAATTATAATAGTACTCTAAGGTTATCTGTTCATAATCTAGAACCACCATTAACATTGTTTTATAATACAATTTCATATCCATTATTAAACTTAACTTAATCATACTTAATTTATATGATTTATAATTGGAAGTGAGTTTTGTTAAAGATGAAAGATTAGGTATCCACCCTTGTGGACACCTAATTTTTAGTTTGTAAAAACTAAAAATAGTTAATACAAAAATTACATTCTCAAAGATTTACAAAAATTAACAAAGCACAAGAAACTTTTAAGATCTTTCGTTTGTAATAGATTTTCTTACAACGTGTATTTAAACAAAAACTGTTTATAACTTTTACAAGGAGCAGAAGACTTTTTAATGAATGATAAATCGATAAATATATAAATGTTTAATGAAAGTCATTGCAGTTTTGTAAGCAAGTGTATTGACCTAACTAACCATTTTATATTATTGCCATGAAATTAACTAATTCTCTTAATTAGGTAAAAATAACCAGTTAAAGTTCAATTACATGAAATAGTTTAATCATGTAAACAAAACATTTTTCGAAGTCATACACAGAAGCAAAATAATAATAAAAGTAAATAATAACAGTAAAAGTTTGGTTGATTAGCCAACTAGATATAATGAAAAATTACGAAATACAAAAAAATTCTCGATAAAAAGTAAAGATACTAGAATTTGTATATAATTTTCAAATTTCTTACGGAATGCACATTTCTTACTGCACAGAATGCAAATACTCAATTACTATAAATATAGGTAACTATATTTAGTTGAATTGACCGTAGTCAACTATTATCTTTTAACAAAAATAAAATTTTATTCCTTTTTGGAGAGTAGGGTACGACTCAAAATTTTAAGTAGCAATATGCACCATGTGATAGGTAATTTTAAAATTCTCAAGAGGAGAAAGATTATATAAAAAACAATTTTGTAATGTTTCAAACCAAAATCGCGGATGGACAAACTTTAAAAATACCCAATTTTCATAGTATTATGATAATTTTTTATCATAATTCAATAATGGGCCGAATTTTACAGCGGAGTACTAACGTCTCTGCCTTTCATTCGAAAGTTTCTGGGTTCGATTCTCGGTCAGGCTTGGCATCTTTCATACACAAGGAAATTTCATCACATCTCATCCGATAACTGCATTTGGATAAAGCCTGTATATAAAGCCAATATTTCTAAAATGGCATTGGACGTAATGTATGGCTTTGTATGTACAGAAAAAAAGATTCGTTATTAATATTTTCGAAATAACTTCCTGCAGTTTAAAAATATGCACAAAATTTTAATATTTGATATAAAAAAGTTTGATGTGGATACTACATGTCTTCCTTGTATGCATATTAAATAACATATAAACATGTTTTTTTTAAATGGAAAGTACATAAATTTTATTTCATCAATAACTCCTGATATTTTTTCATAATGTTTTTTTTGTTATTATTGAATAATTATTTATCGTAGATTTTTTTTTACAATCAGAGGTTAATAATTAACAGCAAATCAATATATTTAAATTTAAAAAAAAATGTTAAAAAAAGGAGATGATGTCTGATATTCGAACCGTTGTGTACCCTTGAAAAATACAAATATTTCATTAATTAAAATTTTATTTGCCTATAACTCTGGAACCAATGGAAAAAAGTATTAATTATGATATATGGATGAAAAGCGCTCAATGAGGACTTATTGCAGCAGTACAAAAAAATTCCAAAATCCAACTTTTTGGGGATTTGGACTTTTTTGATCACTTTTGGTTCAGTCGATTCCAATCAAAAGGGGAGGCGCATAACTAGATGTTACACAGTCCTAAATCCAAACTTCAACATTCTACGCCTAATAGTTTTTGAGGTATGTGAGATAAATACGTACAGACGTCACGCTGAAAGTAGTCAAAATAGATTCAGGGATGATAAAAATGGATACATCCATTGAAATCTGAAAACCTAAATTTTTCGCGATTACAATTCCTTGTACTTCGTACAAGGAAGTAATAAATATATTATAATTTATTAAAGTTCTACAAAACGTTTTGAGAATTTCAGCCTTTAATACTTAGTAAGATAGCGGATTTAATTATGATGCAAAATTAGAAATCGTTAGGATTATATCGGTTTTGTTTTAATTATTTAATTAAAAATTTTATAATGCTTGAAATCGTTATCGAATCCTAAGCTTCCATAAACTCCATAAGGATGGTATAATATTTACTCTTTCGAATCAACAGAACTGTTCCCCCCCCAAAAAAAAACTTCAAATTTTGTTATTCTACAGTGCTAGAAAATCACTTCCTATTAAAATCCATATATAATTCACTAATATCCTTCTGATTATTAATTAGAAATCAATTAACGGAAAAATATTTCGAATCGAGAAAATTAATTTTTAAACGAACACAGAATTTTTTATTTATATTCAAATAAACAATTCGGCAAGCTACATGCGCTTTGTACTGAATTCATAAAAATTGTAGCATTATAAAACTATGTAAAATAATTTTCCTTTTACAAATTTGATTTCAGTTTTGAATATTTTTGTGTTTTTATTCAAGTTTTCTCCCTTGTAGATTATTAAAAATAATATTGCTAACTCTTGTTTATATGTATATATAGTAATAAAAACAATGAAAATAAATTCAGGTATTCATAAAATAGAAACAAGAAAAATAAATTGCATAATTTATAAAATAAAAAAAGAAGTAGTTAATTTATTTTTATCATCCAGAACTAATGTAACCAACCGTAAATCACTTCGAAAGTTTGTGTGTGCATGAGAGAGAAATCTATCTTTTACAAAATAAATTTGCCATATTATTTTTTTATCGACCAATTTAGAACAACTTGCTGTTTATCCAGCTGAACACGAATAATTTGCAATCATATAATACTGTGTTTGTTTGTGTGCGTGTGTGTATGTGTATGTGCGCGTGCGCGAGCGTTTATACATATAATGGTTAAAACGATAAAGAAAATTTATTTTTTTATTATTTAATACACAGATTTCAATAAATTACCGGCGTTATTCAAATTATTATTTATTATTAAACAAATCCTACAATACCTGTCAATCGTTAAATAAAAATTCGATTAGAAATTTAACCTTAGAATTGATTCTAAAGGGATCTGGTAAATTTTTCGAAAATGAAATTTTTTATCTCATACCTTACTTATTCTACATAAACAAAGAAAAAAAATAATAGTAATATGTGCAATAATATACTTAAATACAGGTGTCTTCTTCAATAAATATTTGTATAATGTTTTTTCTATTGATTTACAATCGATTAAAACAATTAATAAAAATCTAGAAAATCACGTTTTAGTGTTTATATTTTTAAAACACCCACTATTTTATTCTAATCCCGTTCAGGATAATTTAATATTTATTTTTGTTCTCCCACGATATTTTAACTTATTTCAACTGTACGTTTTTTTTAATAATTTTCATTTACAAGAAAACTTTGCGGTTCCACGGATAAATTACAAGACTGATGATTTTTAGCTTGAAAGATTTTCAGGTTAGTTTATCTGATTATAAAATATACCTCTTTTTAAAATTATTAAATTATTTATACTTATAGTTACAAAATTATTATTCGTCGGGTAGCGTGAGAAAACGTGATAACACTTTAAAATTATTAAACAACACCGGCACCAGTAGCGACACTGGTAAATCCATTGAATAAGGCGCTGCTAATTAGCTAAGAAAGGCTCTCTGGAGGAAAGAGTTTCACTATTTTAAAATTAAATAGTTTAATCACTTTAAAGTAAATATTAAAAATAACTTTGAAAATAGTGGAATATCTTCCCAGCGATTCCGATTTTACTTTGTAATCGATCGATGGTCCTTCAAGTCAGAATGCAATTTTGTACTCTTAAATATCAGTTGTACAGTCGTAACTTGTTTTGAATTTATTGTCAAACAGGTGTCAAAAAACAAATATATTTATGAGTTTATCGACTATTTATGAGCAATAATTTGTTATTTGAATGTTATTATAAATTTAAAAGTTTTATTAACAATTACTATAAATCTAGGAAAAACTTCAAAGTAATTTACCTCCAACTTTAGGATTAATAATAGATATTTTTACATAATACTAGTATAATTTTTGGCCTGTTTTTATTTCTTTCACGAAATGTAATTAAAATTATTAATAACAAATAATAATAGTAAATTATTAAAAATGATCAGCTTGTAGTACGCTGAGCAAGCGTACTGCTGGGTTAATATTTTCAATAACTGGACTGTTTGTCAAAGGATTTTTACAAGTGAGGTGTCATTCTGTTCAAAATAAAATGCTTAATAAATGTTGTTTCTAAGTAAAAATTTGATACAATAAATAATTACAAAGATACTGACGATTAAAAAATTAAGATGGGCGCCATTTGAAATTTTTGAAAGTTACGTTTTTAAAATTTTTAATCTTGTAGATAAGTACTAGTCTCAGATTTGCCAAATTTAATTAAAGTAGGTATATCCTTTTCTGAGAAATAATTTTACTGTGATTCTACTGAAAATTACAAAATGGCGTCCAGAAGGAAAACAAAGTAAAATAGGACTTATGTCGATATGAACCTTTTTGCTCATTTTTTCTCCTGATTCAGTATCTGAAGTTCGGGGAATACGTCCCTGAACAGTCCGTATGTTCCAGTAAGCAAAACTGAATAATGTTTAATATCTCTAAGAAAAGAGATTATTTTACATGGTTTTATAAGGCTGGATTTTAGAACTATATAAATAAGAATGGAAATACTCATATATATCAAAATAAAGCGTATCCACCTCGTATTTTTTATCACCCTGAATGTTAATTCGTCTTTTACTACCGATAATTTTGATTATGAATTCATAACAATAATTTTATATTTCTTCTAGTATTTTATTTTGCTGAACTAAACTTTTTTTCAAAAGATAAATATTAATGGTTTTTTTTAATTAATAATAATAAACAGCAAAAACTTAACAAACAAAATCTATTAGGAATTTTCATAAAGTAAGGGTCGTTTGGTCATTAAAAACAATTAACCCGTGAGAAAAGATTTTTCCTTACAGTTTTAGTTTACTACATATCTACTTCACTTTTCCAAATAATCGCCATTCAGTTCTGAGCACTTTTCGTAACGCTGCACCAGTTTCTTTAACCACTCTGCATAGAAGTTCGCCGCCTGGGAATTGACAACGGTAGTCTTGAGTTCCTCATCGTTTTCAAACCGTTGTCCACCAAGCTGATTTTTCAAATGCAAGAAGAGGAAGTAGTCTGGAGGGTGGTCAGAAAGTTTCCAACGAAAATCTTGAATCTTCTTCTTGGTTAAGGCAACGGTGTGAGGACGCGAATTGTCGTGAAGGAGGATTACGCCGGGCGACAGTTTCCCGCGAAGATAATTTTGGATCGCACGTCGCAGTTTGGTGAGCATTTTGCAGTACGTATCAGCTGTAATTGTTGAACCACATCCATGAAATCAACCAAAAGACGCCCTTTTCGTCGGTCTGAATACTGAGCCTGCTACTCCGCTCTTCATCATGCACATTTGTGCGGTCATTTATAAAGTCTCGACACCATTAGCTAAACTTTCATTCACTCATTACTGTAGATTCATACACTAGGTACAACTCCCGATGAAGTTTTGCAGTTGAACATCCTTTTGTACACAAAAATCGAATAAGAACGCCCATTTCACAACTGGTGGGAGAAACGATTGTCGCTGACATTGCGATCTGCATTCACTGGCAGGCAAACAACTACCGAACTAAAACAACAACTGCAGTGGCTTCGTAAATAGCCGATAGATAGCCCTTCATGCGTTAAACTGTGTTAAAACCCGCTGATATTTAAATATAAGCCGACGGCCCTTAATTTATGAATATTCCTCGTATTATACGCCATCTCATTTGTGTGAGTTAACTACATAATTCGTTCATGTATGTAATATTCCCATATATTATTTTTATATTATGTGGGAATAAAATGTGAATAATATCCACCTTCTCTTAAAATTCCACCTGAATAAACTCATTTAGCGAAAGAACGGAGCAATAGAAAAACCTTTTTAGTGGAAAGAAGAATTCAAGATAAATTTTTCCTAATTTAATAAAAACAGAAGCTGAAACACTGTTTGGAGAAAAACTATTTTAAATATCCTAATCAGATTCACCGAAAAAATATACTATTAAAATCTTTTGTAATTTCAATTACCATTAATTTTTCGTTAAATCAGCATAGAATATTTACAAATAAAATTAAATAATTTTAACTAGTAATTCAAGTTTTATTACAAAAAAATTACACGTTCTAAATAACACATTGTTAAATTTTAAGATTTTTCAGAATATCTGTCATAAATTATGTAACATGTAATAATTAATCGTTGAAAAATTTATACGCTATACGATAAGATTAAAGATTGTACAAAAAATTTTTAAAAAATAAATAAATAAAATAGTAAACAAATACTACTATTTTGTTTATTATTATGTTTTAGCATTATTATTTAAAAAATTATTCTTTTTAAATTATTATTTATTATTTTGTTTTTATATTTATTTATATTATTTATTTTTATTTTATTTACAGGTAAATTTTTTTTAATCGTACCTGGAAATTTAATGTTATAATTATGATTTAACCAGTAAAAGAATTTTTTACTCAGATCGATATATAATTTTGGATTAAATATATCAAATAAGGAACTGCAGGTTCCTACTCCATCGATAAAATAATAAATTTCCCTATTATTATTCTGGAAGGGTAAAGAAATCTTTATCAGAGATTCAACGTCGCAAAGTAGAAAGTTAATAATAAGAAAATGGTGAATAAAGTCCATAGTAACGCAAAAATAATAAATATATATGAAATTATAAAAAAAGCAAACATCAAAAAAATAAATATAAAGATAAAATCACTATGGAGTAAAATGATTTTTCTATGTGTTAATTGAAATCATTTATAAAGTAAAAACAAGAATGGAGAAACCGAGTTTTTAAAATTTTCCTTTTTTTATAAATCTATTTATCAGTAGAGTAATACAGGTTCTGTAAAAGAAAATATTTTAATTTAATTTTAAATAAACTAGTGGGAAGTTCTTTTAAGTGGGCAGGTAATTTATTAAAAATGGCAACGGAAGCATAATGAGGTTCTTTCTCGTAGGTAGAAGTAATGAGCTGTGTTAAGCGAAAAAATTTCTGTTTTTATAGAGATTTATACTATTATTATGTTTTTCTTGTTTTAGGAATAAATGACTATTTATTACAAGACTATAAACATTCTATATTTTATATGATCGTATAAGAATTTTTGATATGTTCTTTTTTTTATTCATCGAATGCTTTTTTTAATATATTAAATAGTTTTGAAAAAGTTTTTCAACAGATAAATAACTAGGAAAACGATAAATATAGAGTTATAAATATAATCAGATTGAATAACTAGTACTTTTTATTACTGAGAAATGTTTTTTAAGTTGACTACTGATTGCTATTAAAAATACATTAAGAATGGTTTTGCTTTAAAGATTTCATCCGGAATTTTATGATAAATAACATCGGATTTAAATATGAATTTGTATTACTAAAGTATAAGGTGATGAAAAGAAAAACAACTACCATGATGGATATATATATATATATATATATATATGGATATACCGGTATATGTGTGTGTGTGTGTATATATATATATATATATATACGCATTAATTATAAGGTTAGGTTTATATCTATTCGCTGAAATGAATTAAATTCAAAAATTTTCTTCTTAATTTTTTAGGGAAAAGTGAACTGATTGAGAATGTATACGTTTCGTAGATTCTTTACATTTTTAGAATGTATTAAATGTTTGATTTGGAACGTTCCGATCGTTCATATACTTCCACCGGACGTCTGTATCATCTCTTCATGCTAAAATAACTCTTATAAAATTTTTACAATAATAATAAAAAATTAAAATCGATTTTTTAGTGAAAAGATATAACAAATACATAATGGGTAAAATAAATTTTATAAAATTTTACTGTCAATATAAACAAAATTTTCTTTTAAAAGTATACGTCAAACGAACAAACAAAAACAAAGCGAATAACTAAGAATGATAAATAATAAAATATAATTAGATAAAAATAAATAAAATCTATTGAAACGCGATTAAGAAATGCAAAATAAATAAACTATACGCAATAAATCATAATTTAAAAAGTTCAAACAGAAAATGGTATATAAAAGATTAAAAGTTATAAGGTGGTCCCATGAAGAAAAAATAAATAAATAAACAATTGAAAAAAAAATAATTCTAATCGACTACCTTTCCGACATTTCTAGGTAACATCGACCTTTGAATTTAATTCTTTTATTTTAAAAGAACATATTTAAAACTGATGAATGGAATTTAAAATTTATTCAGTTCAACAAATTAATTTTAAAACTAAAAAAAAAAAAAAATCAAACCTTGAATTACAACAACAAAAAATTGCAGCAATCTAGTTTTTGACATGATTTATGCATAAAAAACAAACCTATAAATAGATTAATTGTATGAATGTTAAACAGTATCGGTGAATATAAATTAAACTTAAGATATAAGAATGTAAATTTTTTTTTTTTTTAATCTTACTTAAGTCCCTTAACCTTAACGTTTGAAAAAGTTCATAATTATTAAAACCCAACAATTTTAAAACGAATTTTATACATTACTAAATAAATATATAAAGATATTTTTTAAATTAAAATTTCAATGAATTATATAAAAATTAAAATTTATTTACTAGGAGAAGGTTTGCCAGAAGTTATAACCTCTATCAAGTTAGATATCTGAAATTATTTTTATAAAATTTACCTGAAAAGATATGCAAAATATTAAATAAATTTGATAATTATAATTTTCTATGTTAATCTATAAAAATATATAACAATAGACAGGAATAAGAATATCTTATAAAACATATTGTTCTTCTACAGGAGTACATTAATTTTTTTGCTTTACTCAATATGTCCAAGTCATTACAACAAATAAGATAAATACATTTTTTTATTCTGTTTGGTATGTAATAATATGTTATATTATTATTCTTAAGTCGATCTTTTCAAGACTCATATCACCTCTGTATTAATAATCATTGTATATATAAAATCGATTCGACTTCATCTATCCAAATACAGAATTGAATAAAATAAAATGACACCTTATTTTTTCATACAATCTCTACAAACGCGCTTTCGCCGCAACGCGCGTCTTCAGTGATAGATTTTTTATTTTTTGTAAAATATTTAGTGTTAAATTACATATTAAACTCAATTAAAAATTAAAGTATAATACATTAAAATATGTAAAATTAATTAAAAAAATGTAAATGTAATGTAATGTAGTGTAAATGTAACGTAAATATGTAAATGAATGTTAAAATGTTAAAAATTTTGAAATTCAAAAAAATTTGAAAAATATGACGTCAAATATTATAAAATAAAATATAATAAACTACACGTGTTTGGCCAGCCAACACTAAAGTAATAAACAATTAATTAAATTTTTATGCAATATCATTGTTTGAAAAAGTGCATAGTGTAAGTGTTTACATAAAAATTTAATTATCTGTTCATTACTACAGTATCGGTTGGCCAAACACATGTATATTTTATTTTATTTAATGTTATAATACTCGATGTTATATTTTTATATGCGATTTTTAATTTTAACAGTTATATACTTCCTTTAATAATATTTTTAATTTTATTCTATATTTTAATTTTTTATATATTTTAATTAATTACACTATAATTTTTAATTGAGTTTTTATATGTAATTTAACGTTAAATATTTTATAAAAGAATAAAAAATCTACAACTGAAGATTAGGGTTGCCGCAAAAGCGCTTTTTTAAGACTATATGAAAAAAATAAGCTGAGCGTTATTTTATTTTATTCAATTCTATACTTTGGTGAATCAAGTTGAATCGATTTTATATTATGTACAATACGTTAAATATTTTTCGATCAGGTCAAGAATCAGTAGATAGATTTGACAGATCAGTTGATAGATCAGTCATAGATTTGGATTGCGAGAGGCTCCGGACTGTCCCTTCTGTGGCCTGGAAGACTCACCAGGACATGTTCTTTTTAATTGTGCAAGATGGGATGAAAGGAGAAAT
>JAAAKQ030076927.1:0-15208 GCA_010016005.3 Zanna intricata | reverse complement strand
CCATATAAAAATTTTTATCTTTACTAGGATTTGAACCTTAGAACTCTCGACTTCGAAATCAGCTGATTTTCGATGTCACGTTAACCACTAGACCAACCCGGTGGGTTACTGGAACCGTAGTTGGAGGCAAAAAATTGTATTTTTGGGTATGTTTTCATGTTATTCCTGTTGTAACTTGAAGTGTGGCACATTATAAAGCCAAAATTATATCTTTCCAAGCTCCACTATGGGCCGAGTAGGTTTCCTAATGATTTTAAAACAAGTTTGTAGTCTAAATCAGATTTTTGAGAGCATTTCCAAGTGCGAACTAGTTTCGCTATAATATTTCAGTTTTGCAATAAACTAAAATCTCATCTGGTATGAAGGAAAAGGATTTGGTGTCCAAAAATTGGTTTTGAAATTTTAATCGTTTAGGGTCAATTCGAACCTTTCCTATTCTGTGAGCACTGCTCCAAAACCATAAAAATTATGGGTAACAAACAGTATCAAAATGGGTTGTTGGCAAGTAGCAGTATTAATAGTCACTGAGATAGTCACAACCTTACAATTATGTGAAAAGGAGAAAGAAGAACACTGATATACAAGAACTTATTTACACAATACCACAATAACACATAATACATAATAACACATAAGGGCACATAACATGAAATATGAAATAAAAAATACCGAAAGCAATGTTATTTTTAAAAATTATAAAACCAGTGCAACATTCTTTTTTTCTTAACTAAAACTGGACATCCTCTACGACAGACTTTTTTTATTTATTTCATTAATTCACTTAAAAGAGGTGAAACACAAATTATAAGACGGCAGTAGCCGGATGAAAAAGCGCTGTCGATCAAAATTTATAAATTGCACTATACCTTATTGAAATCAAATAAAATAAACCATGTGACAACCGCATAGAAGTTTAATTTTTTCAGTAGAAGTAGTTGAAAAAAACCGGATCAGAAATATACAAAGAAAAAATGAAATTCATAATAAATATAAAAAATGAACGGAATTCGTTCAAGTCAAACTCTAGAAAATCCAAAATTTTGAAAAATTTAATAGAAATGATCCGACAAAATGGCTTAGAAAAAAAATTAAGATAAATGAAAGAATCAAAAAATAGAAAAAGCATACGGAATAAAGTGATTTACAATAAAAAAAAAATGCATTTTCATAAACGCAAAAATAAGACATTATATCAAAGTAATTAAATTTGTAAATCTTAATGAATCAGAATTTAAATGGAAATAGTAAAGGTAGATGATAAATAGGAAATAGTAAAGGAAAAAAAAAAAAATGAATTTAAAAAAAAAATTTAGAGTCCATAAAATAAAATGAAATCTAGAAAATTAAAATTTCCTCCATCCCGAATTAAAAGAACTAAGTAAGAAATTAACATTACTTAAGAAATCTATTTATAATATAGAGTAATGGTTAATTGAATAATTTGATAATAAAAATTAAATCGGTTTTAAAATTAATTTTATATAAACAAGTTAACGAACACTTCAATACGGATAAGTATATACAATCATTTCTACAAAGCAACTTGCTCCGGATAATTACAACAGTCTTTCTGTACTGTATTAATGTACACGTATATGCGTACTGGTATACAGAAAGAGAGAAAAAAACGGGAGAAAGAAAGAGAAGTGGAATCAAAGTCTTTTTTTTTACTATATATTGATGTAAACGTATATACGAATATGCGTAAGTATACCCAGAAAGAGAAAAAGAGAGAGAAAGAAAGAGGAGCGTATCGGGAATCACCGACGAATCATCGATGTTTTTTTCTCATCTCTCTTTTTATATATATATTACACGCATATATGTATAAATTCTCGCTCCATGTCTTTCTCTTCTACATATATATATGCTTAGCGTCTCGTAACGATTTTTGATTACGAGTCAGCTATTTTTTTCTCCACGAAAAAATGTAATACAAAAGCGTCCAGCACAACGCTCCAAAAAATGTTTTCACTTCAAAAAAGACACAAATACTTTCCAATTCGATAAGAATGAAAATATTAATCATATTTTACAGGTACCTTTCAAGAACGGACAAAAATAGATCAACGAAGAAAATATTCATGTTCTTTAAAAAAAAAAAAAAAAACTTGCATTAACTCGGTTCTCAGAAGTCAGAAAAGACTAAACATAAAAAGAAATCTCCGAAAAGTAAAATACACCTAAGAAAATCTTTAGGAAAAAATTCAAAAATTGGAAACTTTCCAAATTAAAATCAAAAAAACCATGAATTACCGCGAAAAACCACGATCCTGCAACTGGAAGAAAGAAAAAGCAATACAGTAAAATGTTGAGAGAATATGGGAAAAAGAGAAAACAAATAATTGTGATGCGATTTATAGGCCAAATTGAAAAAAAAAAAATTGTAATTAAAAAAAGAGGTAATAGATAATACACCGTAATACAGCCTCATGATTTTCTGTTAGATCCTACATTATACGATGCACATTTAAGAAAACACGTGCATCATATATACACAAAAAAAAAGAAAACAGAATCTTGTAATCGATATTGGAAAAGTTTTTTTTTACCATAGAGAGATTCAAATTGAGAAATAAAAAACTGTGAAGGTTCATTTTTATTACGTAGAACGAAATTTATTCCTTTAATTTTTCGTTAAATTTTGTTTACAACAACCGGGAAAATAAAAAAGAAAAATTAGATTTTAAATCTTACCTTACTAAAGAAGCGTATATGATGCCTAAAACACCTTCATTTAAGTAAACATAAAATCAACCACTCAATTGATAATTTTAAGATTTTTTTTCTGTAAAGTCATTCGCATTTTAGTAACTTTCACTGCCATTTAAAAAAAAAAAAAATCATAAAGCTTTAGGCGAGATCGTATAATATTCTTTGATCTAACAGACATCAATGGATAAATATGTATCTACATTTACAAAAATTTTACAATCATTACTGCAAACATAGATTTAGATCTCCGTAGAAAATACATTAAAATTACATCTTTCATATTTACAGTTGTAAATTACGAAATTTCTTGTGTAATTTAATTTTACAGGCTATATGAATGAAAGAAAATAAACCTACCTCTATATATATATTATTGTAGCAATAAAAGATGCAATATTTGATTACTGTATTTATACTTGTTTTGCCGGTGGCAATAACAAATTTTAGAATATATAATTTTTACAAAAATTGGCTGACTGAAAGTAAAAATTCACAAACTTTATTTTGGAATTAGAAACTATTTATTTTTTATTTTATTTTGTAACAGGTATATTTTATATAAATTTACCTAATAAGACATGTATCTTTGTATAATACATATTATGTATATATTAGTTATGAATTTCTATTATACACAAAAGTGTGAAGAAAATTATTCGGTATTCAGTTATCGAATTTTGTAAGTCCATCTGATTCATTGCTAACATTGCCACATCACCCCGGTATACACAAGTAACTGGATAAACACATGTCTCACTCTCCAGTTGCCGATGTAATTTCTCTTTGTTCGCCTATTACACTATCTTATAAGATCAATCAGTGGTAATTGATCACCACAATAAGACAGAAACTCAGACTATCTCCCTGCATCACAATTTTGCCAATAGTAAAAACCATTACATTGCTAACTTATTTTACTATATTGCTGACTTTCACCATCTATTCTAATTCAGCTCCCATAACAATTCGATACAAAGGTTTAATTTCTGTGTCAACGATTTAATTTATGAGGCTCCTATTTCCTCCAAAGCCTTCCATAACTCCTGTCTTGGAACTGTATCGAAGACAGCTCTTAGATTAAAAAATGCTGTATCTATTTCTTCCCTATTGCTCAGAGCCATCTTTAGCCATTCGTAAGGTAAATATATAATTTGTTGGTTCTTCCCAAAAGCAGTTTGCTCATTTTCTAACTCCCCTTTATTTCAACCCTCAATCCCTTTTTTAAGATTTGACTCTAAATCTTCAGAACCGCCGATGACAGATATTTTGCCCTATAATTTTCATAGGGCTGCCCTTCTTATGGATTGGAATAATCAGGTTCATTTCCCAGTCTTTTGGAATTATCTTCTTAAGCCGTGACTCACTGCATATTTCCACATCCAGTTTTCTACCTTCTTTCCTCCAAACTTAATAAATTTTGGATATATTCCATCATCTTCAGGAGACTTTCCTAGTTTCATTTTCTTTATAGTATTCTGGATCTCACTCAGCGTTATTCTCTTTCTTTCTCAACTTCTAACCGTACCTCAACTGCTGAACCAACTGTTCAGCAGTCTGTTCTTCAGTTCCCTTAAAAATATTCTCATAATACTCTTTCCAGATCCAAAGGATTTATTTGTTCTAAAATCTCCACACCTATCCGTTACATTTCTTATCGATTTTCCGTACTTTCTTTTAATATTTCTGACGATCTGCCAAAACCTTCTATTATTCAACCTGTAGTTCCCTTCTATATCACGCCCGAAACGCTCCATTAACTCTGCCCACTTTACTTTTTGTTTTGCCTCACTTATTTTTTAACATATTCCTTCCAATCATCTACGAGCTTAGCCCTCATATATCGCTTCCAAACTTCTCTCTTTTCTTTGATTTTTCTGTTTCACCGACTCATTTAGTTTTTTTCCAAGTATCACCGACTAAATTTGTTCAACAGACTAGTTTACCACCACTAATCAATACTTCCTTTAAATATTTAACTTTGTAAACGTAGATTCTAATAAATTTATTTTTCCAATTTATTGTACTAATTTTGCGTAAGAAATTTAGTCATAATGAAACTAAAAATCTTTTTTATTGCTTGGGTATTCCTCTATAATCTGATGTTACTAATTTCATCATTTGGTATACTTCAAAACGAGTCTGGGTCAGACTGTCTGGCGCAGTCTGACCCGATACTCCAATGATAAATATTTTAATAGTTAATGATTTAATTACAAATAAATTTAATGTAAGTAATCTTCAATTATTGAATTTGTAAAATGTTTTATTTTAATCTGTCATGGCTTCGCTAATTGGGAGACTAACGCGGAAAATTCCTATATTAATTATTCATAAGTTCTTGGTTTTGGACTGTTTGTAACATTTTCCCTGAAAATAAATAATAATATTTTATTTTCAGTTTTAAACCACCTAATATAATTTTCTTTGCGTTTATTCTGTTTTAAATTTGTTGATAATAAATCAATTTAAAATTCCAGTACTTCATATGTATCACAACTGTAATAAATCAGAACAGATACGAATAAAAACAACTCATTTATACATAATAATGTTTATCAGGCAAAATGGTTTTTTTCCCCCAGAAAATAACAATTTATTAATTTAATTATTTAGTAAGTTGAACAAAAGATCGTAATTTAAGAGAAAATTGCACGAATTTATACTTAATTTTTTTTAAAAAGAAGATAACTTTTTCTTAAAAAAAAAAAAAAAAAGAAAAAGTCAGAGCGATTTTTAAAATGAAACTCACATAATATTTTATTTCATTAATAACTTCTGATATTTTGTCTTTTTTGTTACTATTGAAATATTATTTATCGTAAAACCTTTTTTTTTTATATCAGAGGCTAATAAATCAATAAATTAAAATTAAAAAAAAAGTTAAAAAAAAAAAAAGGGAGATAAAGTCTAATTTAAACCAATGTGTAAGATCCAAATAATAAAAATTTTATTTGGCTGTAATTGTGAAACAAATGAAAATAAGTAATACTTATGACATATCGTTCAAAAGCTCTCAATGAGGGCTTATTACTGGAGATAAGAAAAATCCCAAAATTCAAATTTTTTTTGTTCATTTTGGGCTTTTTTTTTTTGAATACTTTTGGTTCAGTCGATTGCAATAAAAATGGGAGGTTATATATATTACAAAAATTCTAAATCCATAATTTCAACATTCTATGACTAATCGTTTTTTAATTATACGAGACACATATGTACGTGCAGATGTCACGCCGAAACTAGTCAAAATGAATATTTCGCCGGCCTCCGTGGCTGAGTTGTAGCGTCTCAGCCTTTCATCCGGAGGTCTCGGGTTCGAATCCCGGTCTGGCGTGGCATTTTTCACATAAGCTACAATTCATTCATACCATTCTCTGAAGCTATACCTTAACGGTGGTTCCGGAGGTTAAAAAAAAAAAATGTATATTTCCGTTGAAATCTGAAAACCGAAATTTTTCGCGATCACATATTCCTTTAATTCGTACAAAGAAGTAAAAAGTAAAATAATTGAAAAAAATACTATCTTACAAAATATGACAACAAAGTTATAATACTTTCCTGACATTGGTTAATTTTTGCAATTTGTTTGCATTTTTTTTTTTTTAAGTTTAATTTTTAAGCAAAATTTTTTTCGTTATTCTTATATAGTGAAATTATAAATATACATTTAAAAAATTACCTAAGATTATTTAATTATTTATTTTTTTTTTAAGATGGGGTAATTTATAAAGAGGTTTTACTGTAAAATTATAATTGTATGTTTAAAAAAAACCAATAAAAATATTAAAAATTCAAGATTTAGTATTTTTTTTTGCTTCTCCACCTCCAAAATTATCTTCTAAGAAATTTTTTTGTTTTTTCTACGTTTACTATATTAAAATTTTTTACTCCTTGTACGAAATACAAATTGTAATCGCGAAACATTTTGATTTTCAGATTTAACGAAAATATTCATTTGACCATTCTTGAATCTATTTTGATCAGTTTTGGTGTGATGTCTGTACGTACGTACGTATCTCACATAACTCAAAAATTATTAGCCGTAGGATGTTGAAATTTTGGATTCAGGACTTCACGATTCAGTTATAACACCTAGTTGTGCACTTACCCTTTTGATTACAATTGACTAGACCAAAAGTGTCCAAAAAATCCCAAAATCCAAAAAAAAGAAGATTTTTGAACTTTTTCTTAACTGCTATAATAAGCCCTTATTGAGAGCTTTTCAATTATATATAATAAATGGTACTTACATTCATTGATTCCAAAGTTATCTATATATATAAAAGTAAATGTTTGTCTGTATGTCTCTTATGCCTTACTAAACCGTTCATCCGATAGCGATGAAACTTTGGGGAATGGTTGGACGCATGCCAGGGAAGGTTTCTGAGTTAGTAAAATACGGGGTTTTTCGAAATTTCCCATACTTTTCCGAATAAATCCTAAAATAAACTAAAAAATGGTGTAAGTTAGGAGTATGAAGCCTTCATATCTTGGGGACCAATAAAGATATAGTAGTGCAATTTGGTGTATAGGTATCCCGTTAAAAATTAAGAAACACGTGTTTCAGGATTTTCCGAAATTTCCCGTACTTTTCCGAATAATTCCTACAATTACTATTCTTAGATTATGATAAAATGAGATATTTAAAAAAAATAATACTGTAATTTAAAAAACTGGAGTTCATATATAGGTGCCAGACTTAGAATTGTAAGATAAAGATGATTTGATATTTTAAAAAATGATAGCGTACTTAAATTAAATCTGTTGTTTTGAAAATTAAAATACAAAACTTTCGATAGGTATGACAGGAAAACGTCTGACGAGGCAGCTACTTACGTTAATAATTACTAAATTAAGTTTAGCTAAAGTTAACAAGATATTTATTGACTCTTATGCTGTACGAAGTTCGCCGAATCATCTAGTATCCTAATAAAATTTTAATTAATGAAATATTTGAATCTTACAAGGGGAAGGCATAGGTAATTCGGTTCGAATTCGACTTCATTTCCTTTTTTTTTTAATTGTAATATATTGATTTATTAACAATTATTAGCTTCTGATTTAAAAAGAACAATTTAACAATAAATAATAATTCAATAATAACAATACAAAAAAAAAAAAATTATGAAAAAATATCAAAAGTTATTAATGAAATAAAATTTTATGAACTTTTCATTTTCAAAAAATGTGTTTATGTAATTTAATAGCCGTACAAGGATGTCATATAGTGTCCAAAACAAATTATTTCATTTTGTGTAGAAGTGAGCACATCACTTTATTAAAAGATAATTTATCTATCGAACTTATTAATTTAATTTCTTCTACAATAAACAACCAAAAATTAATTAATTTAATAAAATATTTATCCTAATTAACGACATTATTATTATTATTTATAATAATTAAAAGAATTGGTTATTGACAATTTTCAATAAATTGGATATAAGAAATGCGCGTACGAATGTACAGCAAATGTGTGTATTCGTAGCGATAAAATTAACTGAATAATCTGTACATTATAAGTAATGATAAACTTGACCGTACTGAATACTGTAAAACTTGTAACCGGTTATAACCAACCCTCGCTGTATTAGTATCTTATACTGACATCAACAATCTTCGAGTCTGCCAAGTACTTCCTACTGTTTCATTTTATATAGAAGGTATTAGGTACTTTATAATGATAGAAATGAAACCTGTTTCTTGCTTTCTTGACCTCAAAAAGAGAAATTCGAAAAGCGACAAGTTCAATGCTCATTAAAGTACTGTACGGGAAAGAACGTTGAATAGAACGAAGCAACAGAATAATGACTAATACTGTTGTAACTATGATCTCTAGAATAAATTACTGTAGGCACGAACTATTTCGCTACTTCTCGTAAAAATGATGTTTCTTCTCTAAGTTAAACGCGGTGATTTCATTTTTTTTTCCTAATAATTCACCTTGGAATGTGTAAGATCATTTATTCATTTAGGCTTTTATATTTTTTTTTCAGTTTTTCTACGTGTACTACATTTTTTCTGATATTTTTCCTTCGTTCTTCAGAATGTTCATCTCTGTTTTTCGTGTGTTTTGGCGTTTCTTGGGACCTCTTATTTTCATCTTTTAATATTCTCTTTAAAATTTCTCTTTCTCTTATAATTTCTTCAGTTATTTTCAGTTCTTTTAAGTCTTCTTGTAGGCCTCCGTGGCGCGAGTGGTAGCGTCTCAGCCTTTCACTCGGACATTCCGGATTCGAATCCTAGTCAGGCATGGTATTTTCACACGCGCTACACATCATTCAACTTCATCCTCTGATGTAATACTTAACTGTGGTAGTTCCGGAGGTAAAAAAAAGAAGTCTCCTTGCCTTTTTTTTGGCAAAATGTGTGAACTATTTGCCTTTAGTTTTTTTACTTTGGAAGAAATCAAAAATTTATTTAGTCAATCTACTCTTATTCATTCTATACTCTTTATTAAAATGAAAGTAAAATGCAGTTCGTTTCCTTACCGTGTCTGATATATTTTCAATTTTAGAATAAAATTTGTTATTTGGGATTAATTTTACCTGATTATTTTGAAATTTTGGAATTAATATTTTATTAATTTTAGGTCTTAAATTTGATTAAATTAGAAAACCTAACTGAAATTGACCCCGATCGATAAAATTAAAAATTAAAAAAAAAAAAAAAATACACTAACGGTCTTTCATAAACAAACATTTACTGTAAAGTAAAACCAAACTTATGTTTTTATTTGAAAACTAGAATCCCAGTCGTGTCTTCATTTGCAGAATACGGTTACATGCATTTCTCGTCGCGATCAGATAATGTCAAGCCAATCAGGGCTCGATTCACTTGCCCCGTGAACCCCCTATGTTAGACATGTTAAACACATGTTTGCGAGAATTATAATGATAAATAAAAAAAATTCAGTGAATTGCAATTTTTTAGACAACAGTTGGGTCAACACAGCAGACACTAATTAATTTTAAAATTTCCCGTGGCGGCTTTGCTCGCGAAATATATAGTGAAAATTATCATAACAGTGTTACAAAATTTCATAAAGATTGATTTAATAGAGGAAGCATAAAACCTGAAAGAATGTAAAAAACAATTATGCTTTTTTATCAGTTAAATTATTAAAAATATATCTGCAAGCCAAAATCGAGTAATTATTTTTCTATAATCGGAAACGGGGAGAATTTGCAATCATTATTCAATTTTTTTTTTTTTACTTTCTTCACTCCTTTCAAGATCGAATCTCAAAAATTTTGAAATTTTTTTCAAGATATTTACATGAAAATTACACACACCAAAAATCAAGTTGATATATTCATTTTTACCGAGAAAATAAAAAAAAAGAAGTAAATTTCACTGTTACTCCATTTCAATCCTTTAAATTCAGAATTCCAAAAAAAACTAGAAATTAGTTTTTAAATATTCAGATAATGATTACACACGTCAAAAATGAAGTTTATATATTAATTTGTTACCGAGAAAATTAAAAAAGAAGTAAATTAAATTATTAAACTAAAAATAAAATTTATAAATTAAAGATTAATCAGATAAGCTATTCAACATATCTTTTGTTATCATCATTCCAAAAAAGGATATGAAACAATAAAGACAAAAAATATCTATATAAAAGAAGAAAAAATAAAGTAATAAGGAATTTACGATTTATGTTAACAGAAGATTGCAGTAATGGAAATTAAATAAAAGTATAACGGTCTTTGCTAAATAAACACAAAGCTAAACAGAAAGAAACAAGTTTAGGTAGTAAAATGAAATTATATTTAAAGAATCTTCTCGAAATATTGTATTATTTTGAAGTGTACATAAGTATGAGTTACACGCAAAAAGAGAAAAACAATTTTCAGAAGAATTCAGAGTAGGAAAGTTATCGGCTGGGTCAAATCATACACAACAATTGATTTAAAACAGTGCTAGAAGAATCAGTAAATTTTACAAAGAAGGGCAAAATCTATATAGCATCAAAAAAGGAAAATTTACATATTAGAAACATAAAAAGAAATGAAAGTGGAAGAGAAGTAGAGTCGAATATTATGCAAGAGACCTACTTCAGAACTTAAAAACTATGATAAAACAACCAACCGAGATTTCACATCATTTTAAAAACCAGTACTAGTGGCCCCTTGATGCTCCGCAGCATTATTGTTACAAATTAATGTTAAATATTTGTTTAAATCGGCTAAAAAATTTATCCATTGCCCTCAAAATCCTAGCTTTTATCCTTCCTTTCCTACCGTAGATAAAAGGCGTACTCAAAACCTATTTCCATTCCGTCCAGATGTTCTACTGGAATGATTTTTTTTTTTATTCTGCTCGGAATATCCCGCAGGTATGTCATCAAACATCGAAAGATCTTCAAATTGGTTTTCCTGTGAGTAATAACCTCGGAAATATTCTCAATTAAGAAATAAATGAGGATTTTTTTTTGAGGAATTCTCAGAGGAGATTCAAGTTATGGATCTAATGACATATCTGAAGCTCAATCTGAACAAAATAAAAATAAATCAGCCTGATCCGTCGAATAGAAAGCCCAGACAGACTGGAAATAGATTTACAACCCAATTTTTTAATATATAAAATAAATTAATCTGAACTTCTTGTTCCTTGAATTCTTAATTTTTTTTAGAATATAATTTACATAAATTAATTTTAAAGTACGAATATAATGAAAAATTTGCGTTTTCTGACAAGTGGAAGTATCATGAAATGAGATAACAAAATATCGCTCTATTCATTAAACTGACATTAAAAACTTATTCTTGTATAGCAGCATACAATTCAATAATAACATTACTCATCGTTTAAAAAAAAAAAAATTATTTGATAAATTTTAAATGTTAAAACTTCATAAATTAATTTATATACAAATGGTAAATTCGTGCTTGATTTGAACTTGAACGTGATTGTACTTGATATAAGTTCCTGATATGAGAGAGATACTGCATGTTGATTAGTATTCGATTATAAAAAAAAAAAAATAAATAAATTTTGTACATTTTATCGCAATTAAATTCTCTTACAAATTCTTTTAAACGTCACGAATGGAATAGAGTTAATTTAATTCTTTTGAAAAAAAATAAGGTAAATAAATTGAAATAAAGAAATCTTTATGAAGATATCATGATCTGAAAATGAAGTAATTATAATAAAATATAAATTTATTGCAATTTATCGGATTGCGATTGGAAAAAAAAATGTGAAAGAGAAATGCTATAACGGTATATAAATTATTAATCTTATAGAAACTGTTTTAATATATTGACTCTTCTTTCATTGAGATATTTTTTAATAAGATAAATCAATAAAAGAAGTTAAAATGAAGTAATTATAAACAACTTTTGGAGTAAATAAAACAAAAACAAAACTTAGATACCGTTTAAAAAAAACAGATTTAAATGCGAATTTTTAATATTAAGCGATTATCATCAATATTTATAAAAAAAAAAAATATTAATAAAAATGGGGTACAAACGAATTAATACAAAACAATAAATACAGTAATAAATACAGCTTTTTTAAATACAGTAATAAATACAGCTTTTTTGTTTTGTTTTTGTTTTCGTGTTTTTTCTGTGTTATTTTAAAGACATATTAGGGCCCTTTACACCCTAACATATGACGAGCCTTACGGTGATTATTGATTAATTTAAAATGTGACGAGGGCTAATGACCACAGCAGTCGATGCCCATATAAAACAAGAAAAAAAAAAATACAAAACAAAAATAAGAATTAAAACTAAATAAATAGCACAATTCTCGTTGTGAATAGTACAAGCTGAAAGAAAAAAAAAATTCCTTCTTTCCACACGGAATGGTTACCACGCTGTTTACTACAACCCTAACCAAAATTGCGAAAATTTAATGCTTTTTACAGCTAATCTAAAAAACTGTCTATGGCTCAAAAGTAAAACACGTAAAACAATACCTGAGAGAAATAAAAATAACATAAATATTTCTTCCTCAATACAATTTATTCTTTGATATAATTCCACATATACCCTTAAGCCTTTATAGAGGCAATTTAAAAATTAAAACTAGTAAAATTACAATCTTGCCATATCATTTTAAAGGGCATTGAAGAATTAGAATCTTTGACAATGTACGACAACCCTAAATAAAATGGTGATCATTTAATATTATTCAAAGGTACTTTCAAGGGTTGCTTACAATACACCTGAAATAGTCGTCTTGTAACCAAAAAACAAGATCGTTTTAAGGTAAAAGGATCACTCTCTCTTTCTTTCTTTTTCTGTTTAGCTTCCGGAAGTACCGTAAGATATTACTTCAGAGAATGATATGTATGAATGAATGTGAATGAAGTGCAGTCTTGTACAATCTCAGGTCGACCACTCCTGAATACTGTGGTTAATTGAAACACAACCACCAAAGAACACCGGTATTCACAATCTAGTATTTAAATCCGTATAAAAGTAATTACCTTTACTAGGATTTTAATCTTAAACTCTCAACTTCAAAATCAGCTGATTTGCGATGTCGCGTTAACCACTACACCATAATGAGCCTTAAACTGAGCGTAACTCAAAGCGACTCAATCAATCTTTAACAAATTTTCAATGCATAACTTCATATATATTACAACAGCAAATTTATTCAAAAGCAAATCTATTAAACAGGAAATTTATTTAATAATTTTGATGATTTTCTAGCCACAACATTTTATACGTAAGCCAAAATATATAAATCGGTAAACCACAATTTAAGTGAATGATATTTAAATGATAAGGTGTTCTATTTCTACTAGGTTTACATCATTATAAAAAGTTTCATAAAAATCAGTAAAAATTGAATCGATAGAACGAAAATAGTTGAAATATACTCCAAACCGAACCGCCGTTTTAGGTTCTAATCCCGATTCCTGTAGCCGATTCGATTGAAAATCAATAGAACACTATTCCCAATAGGATTACATCATCCCCAACAAGTTTCATCAAAATCGATTAAGCGTTTTGTCCGGTTGAGCGGACAAAAACGTTTATACATACATCGTTTTAAGAAGACTCTAGAATGTAAAGAAATGTCATTCCCCCTCCTCCAACATCCATTTAGAAAATTTGACCAAGCAATTTAGCGATTAGTACAAATTCTTTGGAAATCCACTAAAACTTATTTATGAAAACGGATATTTTTACAGTAAAAAAAAAAATTTCACTTCTTTTTTCGAGATTACACAGTTCAATCTTGTATTTTCTTGTTTACTTTTAAATATTTTTCCTATAATCCTAATTATGGATAAAAATTCTTAAAAATATACTTTAAAATACCAAATGTAGAAAATAGAAAGAAATAACAGAAAAATACTCGTATGTGTGTGTGTGTGTGTGTGTGTGTGTGCGTGTGCGCGCGCGCGTATTTATTATAATAATAAAAAAACTTTATATCCTAATTAATTTCTTTAAATAAAATTTCTTGGAGAAACTTCACTTTAATTCTAAGAATAATAACGATGTAACAGGAGAAGAAAGAAAGCTGGATGACTATGTTGTACATAATAACTATTTATTGTTATAGTTGTTAACTCTAAACGTACTACTGAAATATTGTTATCATAACAGGTAGAAATTCAAGAAGGAAAAAAAACTGTTGGATGTTTTTTCAGCTGAGGCTACGAAAAGACCAGCTAATTTTTATTATTCTCTTCTCTAAAGAAAAATTTAATGTTTTACAGCTTATTAATATATCAAAATAATTATTTTGTTCTTGGAATTTATTCTTTATTCTTACTCGATAAAGTGAGAAGATTTTAAGGAAAAAGTTTAAATTTTATAAAGTGGTAATCTAGTAATTATTTTTAATAATTTTATAATATTTTTTAAAAAATCTTATAAAGTATTCATAGTGAGCAATATATATGTACAGTTTTAAAAAAGTACGGCGACTCTTAAAAACCTTTTAAACAGTTAAATATAGAAAATTTAAATTTAGCAAATTCTCCTACCTCAAAACGATTTATTTTTCAGTATAATACAACACCAAGGTACCACCATAGGCACCACCATAGAGTGCAACTCAAAACCTTAAACGGAAAGGGTAGTATTATGAAAAATCATTTTAAAGGGCATTTAAAAACAAAAAATTTCATCTAGAAATGACTCGGTGATTTTTTTTTAGAAGATGTACAGATTAAACAAATGATTAGAATATTAAATAAATGATTAAATATTAGAAGACATATAGTGAATAAATACAAAATAAAAATGAACTTTAAGAAAATAAAAGCAATGATAATAGAAAACGATAAACCGATGAATGTCCACATAAAAGGAAGAAATACTTGAATATTTCGCGTACGAAAACAGAATAAGATGAGAGTGAAAACTAAATAAAAACTAGAACAGAAATTGTTAATGAAGTTTTAAAAAAAGAAATGATATAAATGAATGAAGTATTAACCTTTTGGCTACAGCCATATTTTTAAATGCGGCCGATGCAAAAACTTTCAATGGTTACGCACATGATTTCT
>JAAAKQ030076905.1:0-15209 GCA_010016005.3 Zanna intricata | reverse complement strand
TTCTTATACTTTCTACGTTCATCCATCAGCTGAAATATATCCTCGGATATCCAAGGTTTTCTACCAGTTCTCTTTGTGTTTCCTAAGTTTGCTTCTGCTGATTTAAGAATTTCATTTTTAACATGCTCCCATTCTTCTTCTATATTTTCTACCTTAACATTTTCACTCGGACATCTTGCGTTGTCTTCCTCAAAATTCTTTATTACCTCCTCTTTCTCAAGCTTTTCTAAATCCCACCGATACATCTGACACCTTTTCTTCAGGTTTTTAAACCCTAATCTACATTTCATTATCACTAAATTATGGTCGCACTTTTTTTATTAACAGCTGTATATTGCCCAAATGATTTATAATATTTAATTCAAAAAATAAAAAGGGGCGTTTTGAAGTAAAAGTCTACAAGCAGGTTATCTCTTCCTGTAATTAGTAAACTTTTTTTACATTGTTTGTTTATAAATGCCCGTGTTTTTTGTTGTTTTTTTATTTATAGAAAAAAATCGTTGGTTTTTGTCATTTCAACTGTTACTCATTTAAAAAAAAAAACTGTTAATAAAAAAAATATTTAGTTTCTTCTTTTTTTTTTTTTTTTGGTATAAGTCTTTTTTTCTATTGCTTATTATCATAATAAGTAGCCATGTTCAAAGATAAGGGCCGAACTTTTAAATCGAGTTTAACTTTTAATGAAGTCCTGGTTAATGAACAATTTGTCGATTTTGTTGTTATTTCTGTAATCTGTGTGAAATTATAATACGAAAGTGAAAGGTGATCTTCCCTATAATCATGTTTCTCCAATACGCGACAGTATAATAAAGGGGTAATAGATCTACTGATATTGAACTGCTTACTGATAGATTTACATTAACCTTTTGTAACATAATTTACAAAATGAAATTAACTTATTCGTGGGAACAAAAACCAAAAGAAGAATGGAGGAAATATGGAAAAAGGCAGATTAAATAAGAGGAACTAGTAAGCATGATTTAGTTTTGAATACTGGGGATATGATTTATTTATAGGGGATTTCGTTTTATTTTGAGGATTTGTCCCGGATTAGGGGCAAATCTTAGTGAATGGGTCAACTGTCAGATTCCAACTACTTATTAAAAATAGAGTTTTACGAAAACCGGGCTGTACTAATGCGATAAGAATATAAGATAATAATAAAGAATATACGAATTAAAATAATAATATATTCTTATTTATTAAGTTGTACATAAAAATTAATTTAGTGTGGAGCATTTAACATATTCGTTAAATTTAAATAAAACTGTTAGTGATAATTCACTTTTTCCATTCCTTTACAAAAATTCCTATTCGTATTCCTTAACGATTCAAGACCAAAGTGTTTCTTAAAGTCATATATTCCGATCAAACTGGTATGTCGTATTAATTTTTTTTTTTTTTTTTTTTTTTTTTTTTTTTTTTTTTTTTTTTTTAATGTTTAACTCTCATAACATTATATTCAATCGATTCTCCATGTCCCTCAAGATTCATATGAGAATCCTAATTTATCGAGTCATACACTACCAACCTGCCTGTAACCAGCGAAAAGTCAAACCTATCATGGAATCGAGGTCCTTAAAGATGTTACAGGTTCTAGTAACAAAACTTAATGATTTGATGGTCGAATTCCCCATTCTGTTTGTCTGTCCGTACTACGTAATATATACGGAGTCTATTGGTATATCAAGGTCTTTGATCACACGTATCCTTTTTCAAGGAGTGCTCCATACCATGAATAATCATTGTATCTAAAGACAGCTAAAAAGATAAAAGTAAAAAGAGATTAAAGATAAAAGAGCCAACAACAAAGTTTTAGTACATTTTTTTTTTGGGATGGGTTATTTATTCTTATGAGCGTTGTCCGAAAAGTTTTCAGCCTCAACATGAAGATGGCAACACTCGTCAACAAAAGTTAGGGAATGTATTCACGCATGCGTGAAAGTTACTTTCTAAAATTTCAGGCGTTTAGAACGCTCAGTTCTTTGATAATCGTTTGAGTAAGTCATTGTGAGAGGTTTTGTGAAAATGGAAAAAATCCAATATCTTGCCGTGATTAAATACCTGCATTGAAATGCAATACGCTTACGCAAATTAAAACTGAGTTGTATGCTATTTTCAGGGACTTTGTCCCATCATTTGCCACCGTGAAAATATGGGCAGCTGAATTTAATTATGGTCTATCAACTTGGTTGATAACGTGCCATCGGAGCCAAAAATTGCATTATCGAAAAAATTCACCAAATTGTACTGGACGACCAACAAATTAAGGTTAGAAAGATAGCAGAGGCTATGGACATATCGAAAGAATGTGTTTGTGATTTATTAACTGAAGAACTGGGAACTGTGAAAGCTATCCGCGCTTTAAGTTTCGCGTTTGCTTACTTTGGACAAAAATCGCATTCGAATGAACATTTCTCAGGCTATACTAGAGCAGTTTAAGCAAAACGAGTCAGATTTTTTGCGTCGATTCGTAATTGCAGATGAAACATAAATCTACCACTCTCCTGAGACGAAACGACAGTCAAAACAGTGGACTGCAAAAGGTGATCCTGCTCCTTTTGAGCAGGTTCACCTATTCAAAAGTGGAAGAAAAAACACTACTAAAAAATTTACAAGTTATAAAAAGTTACCTAAAATTTATTTTTTGGGTAGATCTTAGGATTTATTAACTTATAATAAAATTAAAGGTTTAAATAAACCAAAAAAAGTTTTAAAAATTTCAAAAAGTCGATATTTTTTTATTTTTATCAGCTCCCTCATCTCCAGTGTTCTTCCTAAAGTATTTTTTTGGGGTTACTTGCACTATTACTATTTCTAGAAGAAAATAAAATATTTTAGGTTAAAAAATATGTAATTAATAAACAGATAAAGTTTTTTTTTTATTTTTGGTGAAGAGGAATTTTGGGACAAAATGTTTTTTTTTTTAAAGAAGATAAGCATGCACGCATGTGTTGAGATTAGTACAAATCAAGCACGCAACTAGGATTTCTTTTTGGGGGGGGCTAAGAGGGTTGATGATAAAATAATTATGAAAATCATTTTTTATTGTAACTTTATTGCGTTTGAAAAATACGAAACATAGCTTACATTTAATACACCATTTACTACGCAAATAAAATTGATGGTAGTCATGATGATAGTAAATAATTTTTTTCATAATCACAATCATTATACTTCACACGCGTACATTTACACTCCAGTAAAATTTATGAATTATTAGAAAGCTAGTCGTCGATTTTTCTTTCTCGCCATAATATTTAAAACTTAATCAGGATTAACATTAATATCTCTGTGCATTAACAAAGAAACTAACGAACTTAATCTTCCAATCTCCTGGTTGTTACGCACAATCGTTTTGACTCTTTATTGTGAAGAACGATCGTTCATTAATACATGTTGTTACCGGAAGAGTCGCTAAGACTCAACATTTGCAAGAGATTATGGATATTTGGCTAATATTCTTTATTTAAAGTATCCAATACGTCAGTCTCTTCTAGATCGCATTTTAAATTTCATGACTTTATCGCCTCGCACCAAATAAGGTACTCCGCTTGGAGGATAGATTCAGAACATTTATTATCATGATACATCCCCAAGATTTTTTTAGTACATCCATTTTTCCAGGACTAGCTAAACCTGCCAAAAAAAACTTGAAAACATTTTGAAGATACTTGGAAAGTTTAGCTGCCTACGCATGTGTTTGGAATGCTATAAGCAAGTGCTGGAATTCTGGCTTGCGGGTAATTCTCACTATGTTTATTAGTAGTACGTCAGAGTGAGCGCGGCGCTCACACATCGATTAACGCGGCCCCCTTAGGTATATTAATACCAAATTTTTGCCAACAAATTGCTCCATACACACGAGTTTCTGCACAAAATTTCATCAAAATTGGTTTATCCATTTAAGTTAATAAACTTCAAATACGCTAACAACACTTACTTACGAACAATAACCCTGTTACTTTTTTTTTTGTTTTTGGGATACCTGGGTCAGGAAACGTTGAGAAATGGGGGAAAAAAAGGCATATCCTATTTCATTGACTGATATCATACATCCTTTTTGTAGCTTAGCTCTAAAGCTATGATGCCAAAAAGTAAAAATAATAAATTTACATTTGTTAACATTTATCACCAACATATTTATAAAAATGCAATTATTATGCGATACAGAAAATACAGCTTAAAAAATATGACGTTGCTTTAAATAATTCTTAACTATATTTTCTCCGTGAATGCCCAGATGTTTTCCAGGTTCTAAATTAATGCGTACTAAATAATTCATTCCTTAACTGTGATAATAAAGTTGAATTCCCCTTTTTGTAATCTACGAATAATTTCATATATATTCTTCTTCCCTTCATTCAAAGATTATCCGTAAATTCCTGAGGGATTACACTCCCTTAAAAATTCTTCTTTTCTATTTAAATGGGAAAAGAGAGGGAGAAATGTAACGGTCGAGGTTCGAAGGGAGTGAAATGACTGACTTACGATGCAGTTGCATATTATATATATGTATATATATATATATATATATATATACACACACACACAGTTAAAGCTGTATCACTCCTGAATTCGACGAGTTGGAACTTTAAATTGGATAACGGAATTGACATTGTCATTGTACATGCGAAGCATGCAATAGGCTATCTTGTGTGTTTGAATAATTCAGATAAGGCACAATGGACCATGTCGTACATTCTACGTGAGGTATTATAAAGTCTGTTAATGTTAGATTTAATACACAATACCGCCAACATTATCATAATAACTGGTAATTCGTATAAGATAATGGTATATCTAAATTAATAATTATTTTTTATCGATTATTGGCATTCACAAGGTTATCATCTCTACTGATTTTAATAAATAATGTCTAAATTACATTGTTGTAAAATGAGTAAACATTACTCTATAATATTTTAAGTGATAAAAAATACGAAATTTTTCTTAAAGTCAAAATTTATTGATAAACCAGTGAAAATTTGCGAAAACCCGAATCTCTAGTTTTTATACTACAATTGTTAACAAAAAGATGAAATAATTATTTCATTAACCGTCCTATAAAAGTTTTGTGAGCTTTTTTTAAGGTACTGTTAGTAGTTTTCGTAATTTAAGTAAGTAAACACCTAATATAATCATAATCTCTCGTATTGCTCAGTGTCCTTTAAAAAAAAATGCATTTAATTTAAATATAATATTAAAATCAGCTTACCATAGATTAGTTAATTCTCAAACGTTTTCGGATATTCTGCTATCTTCAGGAGGATTGATCTTATAATAATTTAGAATTGTTATTTCACCGGTGCTAAGTAGGGGATAAAAAATATTTCCACCTTAAAGTAAAGAAAAATTTACTCAATACGACAATGGTTGCAGGTGAAAAAAAGTGTAACATGTTTAGCATACGACAAGTCCCATCTTAAAATTCCAGCAACATTTTGGTTATCCCTTGCCGTAAGCGATGGTCATATAAAATATTTTTTCAGGCAAAAGTTTTAGGTAACGTTTAGAGGACTAACGACCATTTTAAACCTATTCGATACTGCCTATTAAGTATTAAGGGAGGTATGATTTTTGTCTTCGAAACGTTATTTTTTTCCACCCCGTGGCCCAATGGTTGGTGATATCAAAAAAAAACTCGTATAAATTTTAGGCCGTTATCCAAACAATAGCATGAACTTTAAATGAATTCGATATTTTGTTTTTTCGAAAAAGCTTCTCCCATTTCTTCCCTCATGGTCCAGTTTTTCTTATAACGAACTCGACCGAGATTTCGGATCGTTATATTTTTATACTTTTTTACTGAAATTATTACTTATTGAAAGGAGTTCTGAAATAATATTTTCTTCTTCTTCTTTTTTTTTTACCTCCGGAACCACCGTTAGGTTATATCTTCAGAGGATGAGATGAACGAATTGTAGCGTGTGTAAAAAATGCCGTGCCTGACCGGGATTCGAACCCGGAACCTCCGGATGTTTTCATTAGTTAATAGATTATTTAATTATTTTTGTTTAAACTAAGCGATTCAACATTTTTACTCTTGTAAATATATCCGGATGGTAATCTCTAACACAGGTTGACGTATGGAGATACCTAATTTTCAGTCTAGTTAACTTAATATGATTTTGTAAGTAGGGTGACTTGTTTTTAACTTTTTAAGTTTTTATGTATGTTGTACAGTTAGTTTTCTAAGCCTACTATTTCATTGTAATTTGTATGTGTTTGACTGAAAATAAAAGATATTGTATTATTATTATAATTGTAAATTTAAAGTAGAAGCAAGTACTTCCTTCTGAAGATGGCGGAATGTACGAAAACGCTTAAGGTGATTATGTTTAACTAATCTATTGGTAAGCTGATTTTAATATTATATTTTACCGACGATGCCCTGTTTGCGAATCTTAATTTTAAAAAATCTAAATTCATTGTCTACAAAAATATATAAACACATAAACTTTATTACTTTCTTGTGAACTTTTATTTTTTTTATGAACCGAATAATCGTTACAGATCTTACAATGAAGTATTTCACTTCTGATAGATAGAATTCTCAAAATAAGCCGGGATTTTTATTAATACGTTATCCGGTCATTCCGTACATTTTGGCCTTAGTTCTGACATTAGTTAGTCATTTGGTACGACGACGGTACTCCTGTATGGTTCTGAGATGATAACTGCCGCGAAAAAATTTTTAGTCGCTTCTACGTCTTTGATTGTGTAGAATCCCTTAAGAGTCCCTTCCTTTATGTAGTTTTGTTTTTATTTTTCTATGAATTCTGTTAATTTAAAAATTTTTTTTATATACGCATATTGTTATTTTTTTTTTCTGCCAGGTTATTATTTTTATCTATTATTTAGAACAACAATTACGTAATTGTTACAGTTACCGTGTTATGTAATTATCGTCACACTGCTGTAGTTTGCTTTTATGTGGTGTTATTAACCTTCGGTTCTTCCCATTAGAATATATATAATTTTTTTAACTATACATCATAGCCTTATTCTGAACAAAGTAGCTTATCCGGAACGTTAGAAAATTTGTTATTATTTCATTTACTTAATGTGCCATCTAGAACTTTAATATAGGTAATCAGTATTTTTTTCTATATACAAATAACTACATAAACAACTAGTCAGTTTTAACTCCTACGAATCCAGAAAAAAAATTCATTTCTAAGCAATATATTTAATTTTTATAATTCACACAGTAGTAATAATAATAATAATGAAAGCAAATCTAGATAATACATCATTCGTAAAACGTAGTCGTGTAAAAGATTTTAGTTATTTAAGGCATTTACTCTATGAACCTTAAAGATTTTATATTAAAACCCTTACCCTAGATGTGTTACAGTTTTAATTATTTTTTAGGTTTTTATGTGTTTTTTCTCATTTTTAGATTTTAATTTCTATTTTTTTGTTAATAATAAATTTAATTACTCTTTCTCTTTCTACAGAATGACCCAAAAGCGTATACGTAATACCTCTCTCTCTCTCTCTCTTTTTGTTTTAGCCTCCGGAACTACCGTAAGGTATTACTTCAGAGGATGAATGTGAATGAAGTGTAGTCTTGTACAATCTCAGATCGATCACTCCTGAGAAGTGCGGTTAATTGAAACCAACCGCCAAAGAACACCGGTATCCACAATCTAGTATTCAAATCCGTATAAAAATAACTATCTTTACTAAGATTTAAATCTTAGAACTCTCGACTTCGAAATCAGCTGATTTGTGATGTCGCGTTAACTACTAGATCAGCCCGGTAGGCTATTCGTAATACCTAACTGAATATAAATATCTGTTTTGCTGTAATACAGTAGGCCAAATTATAAATAAAGATGTAAAATTGCAATTGAGGTCATATTTCAGATACCAACTAATTTTTTTTTTTTTTTGTAAGTCAAAATTTATCTTGTGTCTATTCCATATTCGTCACTTATAGGTTAATGTTGAAAATGTATGTAACAACGTAAAAATATAAATTGAAAGTATTAATCATCTTAAGGTTCAATTTTAACCACACCTGTGCATATTATACATATATAAAAAAGTTGATGGAATTAAGATTAATAATTCTAACGGGTTGGTCTAGTGAATTCTTCATCGTAAAACAGATGATTTCGAAGTCGAGAGTTCTAAGGTTCAAATCCTAGTAAAAACAGTTATTTTTTTACAGATTTGCATACTGGATACCGGTGTTCAATGGTTTTTTTAACCTCCGGAACTACAGTTAAGTATTACATCAGAGATTGAAGATGAATAATGTGTAGTGTGTATGAAAATCATGCCCTACCGGGATTCGAACCCGGGACCTCCGGATGAAAGGCCGAGACGCTACCACTCGCGCCACGGAGGCCGGCGGTGTTCAGTGGTTGGGTTTCAATTAACCGCACATCTAAGGAACGGTCGACCTGAGGCTGTATTAAGACTGTACTTCATTTACATTCATACATATCATCCTCATTCATCCTCTGAAGTGTAATACCTTACAGTGGTTCCGGAGGCTAAAAAGAAAAATTCTAATAATACTAACATTTTAAAGAAAATATTTATTTATTCTTTGTAGTAAACGACATCATAAAAATTGCAGTTAATTATTCTTCAATGCGTTGTAATCTATTCAAATGATTTTGATGTAACATTTTTTATTTTTTTTTAATGAAATACAATTGAAAATATGGTATTACATTTTGCATAAGAATTTTGTTTAATTGAAGAAATTTCTGTGAATCCTATTGGTATTATTGAAGTGGATTTTTAAAACTCTTTCAGTAATTAAGATATGAAAATACTTTTGTTTATCATCAGAGATAATGTAGTATATCTTTAGTATGAGAAATCTAATTACTCCGTGCTGTATAAAAGAAACTATTCATATCCATAATTATATTTTTTAATTATTAAAAAATCAAATAATTCATACGTATTATTTTTAGATAATAGTTTTAATTAGTGTAATTTACTGTTACGGATGTATATTTATTTTATTATATAATTTTAATTATTAAGTAATCTAAAATACAAGGTGTTAATGAACGCTTGTGTAATAATATTAGGAAGTTGTATTACAAATTTTTATAAATATTACAGAAAAAGGAAGTCAGACTTGATGATAAAAAAATCGATGACGGAGAGATATAAGGATCAAAGAACTTAGATAAAAGTTTCCGTTGATATAATACCCGCGTCTAAACTCAGGTGACATACCTCCGCGTACCTTGCAAATAGTTCAACGATTGATTCTTTGACAAGTGAGAACATCAGTCTGTACCGTTACAGATGGTCGTTTCGTTTCCTGTCCTCTCCTTTATTGTGTTGCATTTTATTACTTGCTCAATAAAAAGCTATTCTATGTCGATTGTAGAATTGCTTTCATTCGCTATTTTAAGTCTATTATGAAATTACCGATCAGATTTTACATACGCAGCTCTTTCGAGTTAAATTGTTAGAAGTAAAGTTATCTCCTCATCACTTTTTTATGTTTATTAATATTACGTAATGAATTGTTCGTTCAATTTGTAGGAATTTTATGATGACAACCTTCAATAAATTTTTTTAACTCTAATTATTTGTCGAGTAATAATTGACACATCCCTCATATGAACCGGCATTTTTTCACATTTAAAAGAGTGTGTGTAGTTTTTTCGTGTACTACCTTTAAATTTTCTGTTTTGATTGATTCTTATGATAACTCGTAGGTTTTCAAATATCTAGTATGCTTTTGTGTCTCGACTTCTGTAAGCTGCTGAGTGGTTTGTTTGTTAATAAATAGTTAGTATATACATAGTACAATATATTACAAGTATTACATCAGAGGATGAGATGAATGATTTGTAACGTGTGTGAAAAATGCCATGCCTGACCGGGATCCAAACCCGGGACCTCCGGATGAAAGGCCAAGACGCTACGACTCGCGCCACGGAGGCCAACGTTAATAAATTGTTTTAAAAAAACCGAAATTTATCGACAGAATGCTATTAATTCATTAAAAGTAATTACAAAATTACCCTTGCATTTAATTTTTTATCTACATCGAGTAATTCAAAAGAATCAGCAGTCTTCAAAAGGTTTTTAATTTTACTAATTTTTAATTAAACACTTTTTTTTAATAACGAAAGCATAAACAGTAAGTAAAAATATTTTTTAATTAATTAAATTTTATCTATCTGTTGTTATTAGTAATGAAGAACACTTAAAAATTAAATTATAGAAAGATATTTCAATTAATTAATTTTTATCTAGTTGCTGTTAATTAGAATCAAACAACAGAATTGTGATCAAGAGACAGTATCCAGGAATTATTTTATGCTTTAAAATAAAATTAATTCAATTAACCTCTTGTCTACCTACGGGAAAGAGGATACTAGGACTAGTTTTATGTCAACCTCTCTAAAATGATATCGTGGTTTACATAATAAAAGCGGTTTTAGGCTCAAAACGCTGCATGTCGCGGCTGGACCGCTCGTGAGGTTTAACCATTTTTTTTTTTATCCAAAACATTTTCTGTTCATTTACATTCAAGCTATAGAGTCTCTCATTACAATTTCATTCTATTAGTTGCAGTTATGTTACACTGTTTTTTTTTTTTTAAAAAAAAGAAGTTATTCTGTTGTGTTTATTTTAAATACAAAAATGTTTGATACGGAGCAACTTTTGGTATTAATTGAGGGACGCCCTTCAGTTTTTGAAATTAAAAGAGATTTTCTGATAGGAATTAAAAACCTAATCAATGGAGATGAAAAAGTAATTGAAAAATAGAAGGAATTATCACTTGAGGATTAAAATGTCTGGCGAGTGTTAAAACTCCTGTTTTATACTGGCTGTCTGATTCATAATTTTTAATTTCATTATTTTTTTCCACTAAGCATAATATTTATCAATAATATTAAGTCTCTAACACCTTTTCATAATTCAACTTATTTATAACTTAAAAATGTAATTTTTTTATGTTCTCTTTTGTAATCTTTTTAAAATTTAACTATTAGTGAATTCTATTTCTGTTTGATTTATTTTACATTTTACTTTGTTTTAAGTTTTGGGTGACTTTTTATTATAACGTTTGCTAATAGATAAAAAAAAGATACAAATAAGCTTACTGGCACTCTCAATTTTGGTAGTACTGGTATTCAGGGTGATTGATAGGGAAACATTGGAAGCAGAAAATTTTATTTATAATTAATGTCCAAGTATTAGTTCTGTAAATTTATTAATTTTATTGACTTTTTTCTGTAATTTACAAAATCATACATATTCAAACAAAACCGCAAGCTTTAATAGGAAAGTTTTAAAACTAACCGGTACTTCTCAGTTGGAGGAGGTAGGTTTGTCTCCGGGTGTGGAAGGGAAATGGATGTGGAAGAGGGGGTTTTTTTGCCCTTGAAACGCCATGAAAAGATCACCATATCTTTGTTCAGTGCAGAATTGCATTCTGATTAGTATAAATTTGTTTTTTTCCCCCGGCGGATTATTGTTTTCGCAAAATAGATGAAAAACGGAACAATGAGTTAATATCAAATTTTGTTTAAAAACAGGGAAACATCTTCGGAGACTTATGAGTTCTTAAAAACACCTTTCGGGGATAAATTTCTGAACCGGTCAAATATTTTAATCTGTTTTAACAGAATTAATGATGCCTGCGAATCAGACGAAGATGACCCCCGGTCCGGCGGCCCGTCTTCCACTTCAGAGCTAACAAAAAGATTGTGAAAGTTCTCGATTTAGTCCGCTCTGATCGTGGACTTATAATTAAGGAAATGGCTGATGAACTAAATTAAAGTTTCTAGCGGTTCAATATATTTTCACTAACGATTTGAACATGCGTCGAAATTCCTCCTCGAAATTTATTCCGAAATTTTTGTCAGACTAACAGAAATAATACTACCCATGAACTGATTAATCTGGGACGAAACTTACCCAAATTTGTTGAATAAGATAGGGTAATTAAAGGCGACGAATCATGGGTTTATGGGTATGACCTAGAAACATAGGCACAGTCATCGCCGTGGAAGGGTTCATGATCTCCACGATCGAAAAAAGGCGACGTTGGTTAAATATGAAGACAATTTTATGATTTTCTTCGATTCTACAAACATAATGCATCACGAATTTATTCCTAGTAATAGATAGTCAGTCAGGAATATTATAAAAGTGTCCTTCAGCGTTTGCGCGAAAATGTGCGATAGAAAACGCCTGCATTCTGGCAAGACAAGAATTGGGTCCTCCATGGCAACACACCGGCTTATCGTGCGTTCTCGATCGTGGACTTTTTGGGCAAATTCAAAATTTCTGTGCGTCTGCAACTCCATATTCTCCTGCCGATTTCTTCCTTCTTTAAATTGTAATTTTTTTTGAAAGGGATGTGATTTAAGTCAATTGAAGACATTTAGGCAAATAAGGACAGGGAAGAAAAAACTTACAGGAACGCTTCCAAAAGTAGAAATACTGTTGAAGGTTGAATGAAGTAGATGTGTTCAGTAAGAAGGGGATTATTTTGAAGAAGATCCATTATAATAGCCTGTAACTTCTTCCATTTTGAAATTACAAGCCGTCTTTTTTTCTTTTTTTTTCACCCACACCGTTAGGCAACTGGATCCGCCGTTAGGCATAACTCAGTCGCCGCGGAGTGCGCGGCAGCAGATTACCCTGCCTCCTCCCTGTCTTGGGGTTCCTTAAGAATCCCCCCCATCGGGGACTTCCCTGATTCTTCAAGGCACCCAACCTCCGCTTGTGGAGAACCGAAATGCCCCTTCTCAGAGGAGCTACCCATCCCGTCCCTAACACCTATCCTTACCGAGAGTCGGATGCGCGTTGCACACACCCAACCCCTCTCCACCGTCCGCGACTCTCTAAACACAAGCCCAGTCTTAAAACTTTCCAGTCACACCTTGTACATACCAGTAGAGCCGATCAGTAACACCCTCGGTACACTACATTTTTTGTAAAGTTATTTTTTCTGTAATCTCTAATTTAAATAGAATAAGTTGACCGATACAACTCAGATTTTCTTTATAGCTGTATCTATCTCGTTTCTTGACATATTTGTGAAGAGCACTAAAGTTTTATTTATAATTTCAGCAAACTTTGTGTCAGCAAATATACAAACAACTAGTATGAAAGACCATATACAACCATACAACTAGTAGCAGATCAAAGACCATATGACAATTAAAACTAGATTGTCTGAACCACAGTCCGATCGTCCTTTTTTTTACGAATGAACTGACCTGTAATTCTTTTATTTTTTTTTTATGTTCAACCCTTATACTACACCAAATACACCGATTTTCGTAATATTTTTTGATTTTTTAAAATGACTTTGGTCTTGTCCTAAGGTAGGTGATTTCTAGATAACATTCATGGAAAACTTTTTAAAGGGAAAATTGCATTACCGTATTGTAAAGAAATAAAATGAAGAACTGCATTAAGAAAAAAATAATACAGTTACTTATTATTTAAATTTTGATTTATCTAAATCTGCGTCAGTTAAGGAATAAGTAACCGGTTGGTAGTTTATAATTTTGCATTTCTATAAGTTGAAGAATAAAAAATGTTTTTTAATATTTAGTGGTTTTTAAAGCTTGTTTTTTTTAAGAGAATATTATTAATATTTGTTTACAATAACTAGAAACGGACATTTATTTATTTATGTTTTAATTTTTTTAATTGTAGTTTCATATAATATTCAAAATCTACATGTATGAGTGGTTTGTAAAGCTATAATTTTACTTAAAAACTTTCTAAAGGTCAGCTATAAGTTTGTTGAATTAGTCGTAATTTATTTACACATTAAAATTATTAATACATTTAACCTAAGTTAAAAGTGATTTAATTTCAAATAGCTCTTGTGAACACCGCCCCTTTTGTCTTTCGTCCCTTTCCTTCTTTCGTGTGTTTAGTTATTCCTATTATAGTTTGGTGTACATAAATTAAGTAATATATATATTATAAACGAGCTGTAATGTTAACGTTATTATTTTTTTGTAAATTTATTAATTATGTATTGTACACCAGTACCAGTCCGTTTTACGTTTAAGTAACGCAATTGTCACGTTCGGCGGCGTAATATTAACGTACCAGGTATAACTAAACTAAATTCTTGTTTGTTAAAACTGGAATTTATTTATTATATTTGTAATAGATTTAGATATCTTGCGGATTTTTATATCAATTCATTTGAAGTATTTTTAATGTACTTAACAGCAGAAAATAAATTAATACAAGTTATTAATTTATTAGTTACAAATCGTTTTGTCATAAACAAATTAATCTGAGTTGTAACTCAAATCCTAATGTATTGCAGTATCTCCTTCCATGTATTTACATTGAAAATCTATATTATTAAAAAAAGGTTGCGTGCGCGTATTGCTAATACGAAATCGAGCAAAACAAATTTTATATTGTGATAGAGAACCAAAAATGTCCTGATGACACCAGTTGGCACTTTGCACCAAATTGCCAGTTTTTGAAATTAATCGAGTGGTATATCAGAGCGACATGGAGAACAAACCGACTGATTGGATTGCTACAAATTTTTGCGATACATTCATGTTATCCCAGGGAAGGATTTAAGCCGTATATCGAGATCCTAGCTTCTTGGGGGTATCGGAACTTCTATGTCAAAAACGACGGCGGAAACGTTGGAGGAAAGAGTGTTTTTCAGGCTTTAATTGTTATTTATCAGTATTATTCTCAAAACCATGAGGATAACGAACATGGCGGAGTCCAGCGGCGAAGTTCCTTGGCTAGACGGGAATGGTGACTGAAGCTAGTATATATTAAACAATTCTTTTAACATAATCCTGATTTAATGATTGATTGATTTATTGAAACTAGCTTGACGAGGGTTCTTCGTGTTAGAAGAAAGAACACTGCCTTCCTCCCCTTCTTTAAGAATTCGGTGACAATTTGGTGAATGCAGTCATCGATCTGTATTAATTTTTTCCGTTCAAGAATTCGTTTAATTTTAAGAAAAGATTTAACTTGGATGACTTAAAGTCCGGACTGTATGGAGGTTTTTCCAGTACTTTCAGTCGAAATTTTTGCCTAAAAATCTTTTGCCTAGTTCTGAGCGACGTGAGGATCCCCGTTTTCATGGTACATATAGGCTTTGCCCATTCCATATAGGGTAGACCGATGGTTGTTTATAGAGAACTATATTATTTTTAAGATCTTCCAGGCGTATGAAGCTCACCAATCTTTAATCT
>JAAAKQ030076893.1:0-33891 GCA_010016005.3 Zanna intricata | reverse complement strand
GAGATGAATGAATTGTAGCGTGTGTGAAAAATGCCATGCCTGACCGGGATTCGAACCCGGGACCTCCGGATGAAATAAGGTACTACTAGCATGTCGGGTACCTCCATGCTAACTGCCAGGATCAAATGTTATTGTAGTATATCCTTGATATATTAAATGAGTATACATATTATTCTGGTTTCAAAAACTTTGACTTTTTGCTTACAGGTATTTTCTTCAAAAACAGCTGAATTGTTAACTTATCATCAGAAGGAAATTAGTCAGAGATTTCCAAAAGAGGGTTGGGTTGAACAGGATCCTATAGAAATATTAAATGTTGTTAAAGAATGTATAGAACAGACTGTAGAAAATCTGAGGAAGCTAGAAATTAATCCTTCTGATATCGTTGCAATTGGTATAACTAATCAACGTGAGACTACTATTGTTTGGGATCCAGATACTGGAAAACCACTTTACAATGCTATTGGTAAATGTATAATGACAAGTTATTGATTTTTTTTTAACGTTTTTATTATTTTTTGTTCCCAAGCGATAGAAAATGACTAAATTGCTTTGTCTTGTAATATTTATGTTATGTCTAATGTGATCATAAAATTGTATTCTTAAATATACACTTATGAAAATTGTTGTCATGATGAAAATAATTATCACAGGATTCTAAATAAGTAAGGTAAGTCATTAAAAGTATAAATTTTGCGTTGAATAATCAATGGGCAATAATTTTATGGTTTCACAACTGAATGCTATCCTATCTCAATGATTGTTTTATTATTACTCGGATAGAAAAAGCTGCTCTAAAAAATTGTCTATTTAAATAGTTTTAGATTTGTCCTTGCTGAGCAAGTTTGGGAAATTATCAGCATAAAATTCTACTTATGAATAATTATAGGTTTTCTTGTTATATATCTTCATAAGTAGGAGCATAGAATAGGGTTTCATTCTTTAACCTCCATTACTTTTACACATAACAAGTTACAAGTTAACTTTTACAACAAGTACAAGTACAACAAGTTAACTTTTACACATATCTAACAAGTCACATAATCTATCAATAAATACTATATCTGTATTGCATATATATTATACAGGCATTTGTTATGTTAGACATCTGTTTGCAGAGTTTATTTATAGTTAGTATTTTCATTTAATGGTTTTTTATCTGTATTGTGAGTGGTATTATATTTGAAGCTTACACTGGTAAATAAAATGTAAAGTTTGTTCTGATAACCTTTACTAAATCAATCGTGCAGATTTCTTAATCATTTTTTTTTCAACTTTTAGTACTCATCTCTTGTACTGAGCTTCTTATTAATCCACTGGTAACTGATAATTGTAACTTCCATTGCTTCACAGAGTGAATTAGCAGCTTGCATTCAGCTTATGAATTCTAGAGTTTGATTATGTTTTCTCTGTTCCTATTTCATACATTAGTCATACTTTAAGTGCTTGGAAAAAAACAGATTATCTCTTTGTAATAAATTTAATATGATTAACATCCTGTCTCTATTCGTCTATTTATATGGCCAAAAGTTTTGGAGAACAACACTACTCTGAATTAAGAGAAAGACTGTTATGGATAATAAATGGAATGTAAAGAATAGTTAGTAAAAGAGTTAGAAGAGTGTTATGCTATAAATCTCTCTCTACATTTTTTGCTAATTTCAGGCCTAGGCACATCTTCAGTGACACATTTTTCTTACTCTCATTAGTTAATTAATCGATATATATAAATATATATAGTATATACAGTAGCATGCCAATTAATCTGGATAAAGGAAATTTTTATTTTGTTTGTGTGTTGTACTACATTGCCTGACCACAATCATTCTTTAAGTTGTTTGTGTAATGTGAAGTTATTATTCTTTGTTATTTAGTAATTTTCATGTTATAAATTGTGTTTTGTGAACGTTTATTGCATTTTTTATTGCAAAATCATATGTACATATTTTTTGTTCTGTGTGTCTTGAATATATAATTAATGAACATAACTCCAAGAAAGCATTTGAAAATTGTTACTTTCTGAGTATACTAGTATGATGTAATGACAAATAGCTTCTGAGTGTGATATCAGTCTAGGGGCAGTGAATGCTATTTTAAAACAATTTAAAGAAATTGGTTTCTTTTCACCTCAAAGGAAAGGTAATTGTGGGGGTAAAAGAAAAAATATTCCAAAACAAAATCTGTTATTACTGAAAAAATGTTAACTTGATCCAAAATTATCTGCTGTGGACTTAAATTGAGAATTAGCAGCCAGTGGAACAGATTTGTCCCAAACTGTTAGACATCGACTTCTTGCAGATGATGGAAAGCTTGTAAACCAGTTAAAAACCAACTTTTGACATCAGCAGTGTGTATAAAAAGGCTTTTGTGGGCCAAAGCACATGCTAACTGGACCTAAGAAGACTGAAAACTGTTTTGTTTTTCAACAAATCATATTTTTATGTTCTGGGGCAAAGAGGGGGGGATCCATATGTTAGAAATACATCAAATTAAAATACTTCACTACCAACAATCAGTTGGTTCACTACCAAGAAAAAAAGTTTTTTGGGATTGTTTCACATTTAAAGGCCCTTGTTCATTACTACCAGTATTTGGTATGTTGAAAAATTATGGATATATTAAGATTTTGAAGGAAAAGGTTTTGGCACAGTTTCAAAACAAATTCAAACAAAGTAATGGGATGTTCCAATAAGATGTGCCATGCCACAGTGCCAAAAAAGTTGAAAAACCTTTTGAGGAATGAAATATTGAAGTGCTCCCTTGGCCAGGCAACTCCCAGATTTAGACCCAATTGAAACTCTTTGGGCAATAATAAAAAAATAACTAAAAAATAAAATAAAAATTGACCTCATTAAAGCAATAATATCAGTATGGTTTCAAATTGAAAAATAAGAAAAATGTGCATTACACTTGTTAAATTGATGCCAGATTGTGTACATTTAGTTATTATGAATAAAGGAGGACATATTACTATATTACAATTATATTCACAAATTGTACAGATAAGATTTTTTTCTAAATAAAGTTATTTTTTATTTAATAACATTTATGTTCAGATTAATTTTCACACTACTGTATATTTAAAAGAAATAAAACAAAGTAATTTTAACTAATTAATTTACATTTGAAATTTACAATGAAAAATGTTTTCTCTAGTTTGGTTGGATGTACGCAACACTGAAACCGTGGATAAGATGCTGGCGAGGATTCGAGACAAGAATGCAGAATACTTGAAACCATTATGTGGGTTACCATTAAGTACCTACTTTAGTGCTTTAAAATTGAGATGGTTGTTAGATAACGTACCATTAGTAGAAAGAGCAGTTGCAGAAAAACGATGTTATTTTGGAACTGTAGATTCTTGGTTAATCTGGGTAATATATAATTGTCTATATAGTTTTTTCATGATTTATTGTTGTATTATTATTGAATCAGTTATGTAATTTATTGATTTTTGAAAATATTTCTCTAAATATTTGTTCAAAAATGCTTTGTTTTCTATTTATATTTTGTGTGTGTGTGTGTGTTTCATTAAAATTTATGTTTGAAAATAGATGCAATATCTTTTTTAACTTGTATAAATTCAAACTTATGTATCAAATAAAATTGCAGAAATCTAAAAAATGCAAACATCATTTTACTATCTTTTCTTGTTCTTATGTTCCTCAGAAGGCTTCAAATCACAACTCTTTGACACATCCTTGACAAAAAAAAAATCTTCTTTTTTTTTTGTTGCAATTCTCCTACTGTGACACCATTCGTGTCTCTGTACATGTACTTAATTTACTCATCATAAAATATTTTATTTGGTAATTGCTAACAATGAAAAGTTTTTCTTTAGCAGTTTACATAGCCAACAGTATAGTATTAATTATGGTCACCTGACACCATTGCACAGATAAATTGTAGTATAATAGTTCATTATAATATACATGTATTATATCTTAAATAATTAATAGATTCTTGTTATATATTAAACTAGATTCATGTAGTATGTCAGTTTATAATTATTAATTTTTTTGTAGATATTGGTTTCCATACATGCTTAAGCATTTTACTGTGAATAAATTGAGAGTATATGAGCTTAAATATGATTTCATAAAATAATAGGGTATGAAATAGAGTTTCATAGAATAATGCAAAACATTCCAATGTAATTTTGGTACCAGTTGTTCACTTCCTTTTTCTTAAATAAAAAATTAATAAAAAAATGAATTTTTATTCTAATAATAAAATTAAAGGGAAACAACTTAAAAAAGTTGGAAGAAATAATGCAGTTGTTTTTTTTATCTTTGGATAAATGCAAGAAAATTGAAAAAGAGGAGAATGAGTTATAAAGTAGTATGCTCCTCGGTATGTACTTTTTCTTGTTGGATCTTCACATTGGTGCAAAGATAAAACTTGAAGTTTAACATAGCATAAGGTAGGATAACCTCTTTGAAATGTACCAATGTAGGAAAATTTAATGTATATGCAATATTAAGAACCAGGAACAGTGTGTAAACTGTTATATTACAATTTATCTTTGTGGTGGTGTTATGTGGCCATAATTAATATTTTACTGTTGGCTATGTAATTTGAATTAAGAAAAATGTTTCAGTCAACAATTGCCAAATAAAATATTTGATGACGAGGAAAGTAAGTATATTTACAGAGACATGAATATATAAGTAAGTATAAAAAAAACTCAGCAAAAAAGTGTAAGTACAAGAAAAAAGTAAGTATACATACAGGGACAAGTCACAGTAGTACAGCAATTAAAAAAAAGAAAAAAAAAGAGTTTTGTCAAGGATGTGTCAAAGGGTTGTGATTGAGCCCTTCTGAGAATTATACAGGAAGAAAAGATGACATTTGCATTTTATAGATTCCTGCTTATATATATATATAATCATTACATAATTGGTTTAAAATAAATATTCATAATATATAATATTCATATTTTTTTTAATTGGTTTAATAAATATTCATATAAAATAAAGGCTAATTAGAATTTAAACTTGATTAATCAGTCTCAAGATTAGTGTTATTTTCTCAAAATTTGATGGATGTTATTTATTATTAATTGTGTCCCGCATAATTTAAATAAAGAAATATGATATGTGCTTTTTCTTCTTATTGGCATGTTAAATTTCTTTTTAAAATAATTGTATCTCTAAGTTTCTTATGTTTAAAAATTTCTTTAAGGATGCAAATAGTTCTGAAAAAACTTTCACTATTACCAATGAATTTTAAGTTAACCGAGGAGGTAGCTAATGATCAACCCCCAGACCTGGAAAAGCTCATAACCGCTCTGGTGGAAAAGTGTAAGACTGCCTCATGCCAGCAGGGAAGACACACAAAAAACAAGTACTGGTGGTTGCCTGACATTGCGTCACTATGTAGTTCCACACAGGCCAAAAGAAGAATTCTGACACGGGAAGGAAGAAGGAATGTACAGCCGGATAACCTACAAGGGCTGTCGGATAAGTATAAACAAGCCAGGTGAAGGTTGAGGAACGCAATTTGGACGGCCAAGATCACGGCATGGAGGGAGTTGGTGGATGAACTAGATGCGAATCCCTGAGGGAGATGCTGTCAAGTTTGGCATGCACAGGGGATACTGCAGGACTCAATGATAGGACCACTGTTGCGGAACGTCACGTATGATGGCCTCCTAAGGCAAGAATTGCCTGGAGAGGCATGGGTGGTTGCCTCTCCAGGAGGCAACCACCCATGCCTCTCCAGGCATCCACTTGGCCTGCCAAGAATGGCAGGCCAAGTGGATGAACTCAGACAAGGGCGCGTGGATAAGAAGGCGTATTGCACCTGGAACTGTGGCTCAGGAGAGGTTTTGGGGAGGTAGATTATTATTTAACCCAGCTTCTCTCGGGCCATGGTAAGTTTGAAGAGGATCTATATAGGTTTGATGTAGGGACACATCAACCTTTGCATACTTACTGAAGATGATACCTCTGAGGATATGTTTTTTCATTGTAGAAAATAGGGTAGACTCCGGAAACTCATGGGTCTAGAATGGGCCGCCCCAGACAACATCGTAGAACACATGCTTCAGGGAAAGAGTTATTGGAATGAGGTAGCAACCCTGGTCTCCCATCAATGCATCAGTGCTAGTCATCAAGCAAAGGGAAGCAGTGGAATGGGGTGCAGGATAGAAGAACGAAACTGAAACCTCCCAGTTTGCCAGAGTTGGAGATAAAGCAACTAATGGATTTTTCAATGCCCTCTAGCCTTCACCGATTCACTCTATTGTGTAAAATATAAAATGGGGAGTGTGGTGCACAACAGGGAATGAACCGTAGCAACGTGCAGGTCCAGGGAGGCAGCCCAATTGCTGAGGATGCCCAGGTCCGGAGCACAAGCAAGAGTGTTCTGGATCGAGTACTTCTGATGGCGCATGGGGGCCCCTCGAGGTGTGACAGGGTCGCACACAGGGAGGGGAGGGCCGGATGTGCAAAACGCATACTTGACCCTCAGTAGGGATAGGTGTTAGGGCTGGGAAGGGCAGCTCTCCAGCGGAGGGGCTCTTCGGCTCCCAGAAGCTAGGGATCGGAGGGTCTTAATGATACCGGAGAGAGAAGCAGGTGTCCAATTTCAGGACCTAAGCTTGGGGGTGGGGTGGTAGTTAATCTGCTGCCACAGCACTTTGCAGCGGTTGACGACCTACCTAACGGTGGTTCCAGCTGCTGCAAGGGTGCTTCACAAGTAAATTTTAAGTTCCATGAAATATTGTCTATTTTTAGACAGTAATTCATTAAGACAGTGTAGTGTAGTAAGTTAAATCATAAAATTTCTCATATCAGATTTCTGTATTAATCTTACAATAATCCAGTATTATTACAAAATGGCAGACTATATCTAATTGCATCATATTTATATGTTAAATGTTTTGTTACTGATTGACAATTTATTATATATTTTTATCAGTGTCCTGATGTAACCATTTGAAGCATTTTGTCTTTAAGGGACTTTAATTTCATTTTGTAACCAATTCTTAAACCATTTTCATTTGAAACGAGTTTCATTTTAAAACCAATCTTTACCAAACCAGTTTCTGCTTCAGCTGTTTTCTTAGTTTTCCTTTTTATTGTTTTCCTTCTTAAATAGATTTCTCCTCATATCAAAGCTTATATGTAATGGAAAAAACCATAAAAAATAAAAATTATTTACATTGTTGCATAAAATTTATCTATCAGCAATAATCAGTAATTGCCATATTACTGATATACATGATTATTTATTTTGAGACTTTTGTGGTTTGAAACTCTGAAAATGTTTCTGCATCGTTATCCTTTTGTTTTATGCTATTATAGTTGAATGTTTAATAAATTACATTATTGTATATTATGTTATAGAATCTAACTGGAGGATTAAATGGAGGTTTGCATGTAACAGATGTAACTAATGCTTCAAGAACTATGTTGATGAACATTGATACTCTTCAGTGGGATAATTCTCTATGCAAGTGAGTTAAGAAATGTGTTATTCATAAAATGTATGTTTCTTATCTCTATATTTAACTTTTTCATGGTAGAAGGTATTCTAGAACATTTGATAACAGGGCATTTCCATTAATCAAGGATGACCAGTATGTCTAACATTACTTATGTATAAAAATGGATCTTGTTGTAAAGTTAAGTTCACTAGCAAGACCTTGCTGTTATAAAATCTATGATATGAAAGTGTTGCATACCTAGGTACCTTTGACCTTTCAGTACTCTTCTTTTTTTTTCTTCTTTTTTTTCAATTTCTTGGTCAGAATAATATTATTATTTAATTTCCTTTTATATAACATTTATATTAATAGGTAGATTATTAATATATGATAATATAAGGTCACATTGATTCTTGGTACAGCGAAGAAATTTATGATAAAATTTGTTTACATAATAATTGTATTCTATTGTTGTTGTATTGTTTTATTTTCTTTAATATGAGAATTAAAAAACAATACTAAACTTAAAACGTGCTCAAAATAATAAATTATAAATTATTTGATTTTTATAAAAAAAAGAAGAAATTAAGTGACATTTGAAATTTCTTTATACACAATTACTTTAATGCGATATTTATTATTAATTAAGCTTATCCAAATTGTTGACCATTAATGCATTCATACATAATATTACATACATACAAATTATACTCAATGTATTAATATGTCCTAAAGAGTATGTAATAAATATTTATTTGGAATTGATAATGTTTTTGTTAGCATAATTAAAGATTTTTCATGAACCACATATAGTTAGGCGTATCCTTGCTTCTAGCAGATTAATTTAATTTCTTTCCAAGTTTTTATGTTATGTATTTAAATGTTTAACAATTATGTGATGTGGTCTTGTACTCCTTATTGATATATCTCATTATTATTTTTAATAAATTTTTGGGACATGAATTGCTATTATTATTATTATGTCAGTATGCAAGCACTGTACATCTTTTGTTTTTTATTTATTTATTTTTTTTTTTTTATAATACTGCTAGCAATTAGAGATAAAACATTTTCTTCATAGAATTTAATAAAACTATATTTACTGTCTACTAATTTACTGATTACTGTGATCTTTTTTAGAAAACTAATTAATAGTTGATTTCTTCCTAAAAATAATTATTGGAATAGTTTTCTCATATATTAATGAGTTTATGTTGTTTTACATGTACCTAATTTTAAGCCTTTAAAAAAGCTGTTTATATTATTTTTTATAATTTAGTTATATGTTTTTATATATTCAAAACAAAAGAAATCAAACAATTATTTTATTTGATTTTCACAACATTATCTAAAAAAAAAAAAAAACAGCTGTTTTGGTATATAGATCTCAGGTGTTAAAAACAGAATACAATTATTGTGTATCTGCACACAGTTACAGAATATAGGTACGGTGTTCCGGAACAGCTGTGTTTATTTTTTTTTAGATAATGTGAAAATCAAATAACATGTTCAATTTCTTTTGGTAATGTGGACTTTCATCAAGTTCAGCTTCATCCATCAATTACATTCAAAACTGATAAAATAAGATAGTGCTGAAATTTTTATTTAATTCTAAAGTTAAATATTGTTATTCATAAGAAACTTGTATAGTATTGAATTTGTTTTATAATAGATACTTGTAGAGGTGGTGTTTGTTACATTTTTTGTACAGATTGGAGTTCATTCCGAGGGTATCTCATGCATCAGCTTTGAAAAGTTTTTCTATATCATTTTGATATTTAAAAAATATGTTATTGGTGAGTAGGATAGATCCTTGAAATACAGAATGTCTCTAAATAATAATGCATTTTTCTGAAAAGAAAAAAAAAGATAATGTCAATAGCTTCAATTAACACCCAATTCCGTAATTTTTTCAAATGTTCAAAGCAAACGCATGACTGATTACTTGTGTAACCATGTCTGTAAAACTACAAATCAATAGCTTATCCAAACTAGAAAGAACAAACATATGTAAAAATTAATTATAAAAGAATAAACTATGTGAAGTATGGTCTACTGGAAATGAAATAGTTGTTTACCACCAATGATGGTTGGTGATTTTTTAGTTCATTTATTGTCTCTTGTTTCCAGGTGATTGGAATTCACGACAAATTTAATTTCCGATTTTAATAAATTTGGTACTGTGGATTCTGTGAATCAGATCAGTATGGAATTTATCACAGTGCTCTTTTCATTCAGATGGTTCCATTTATAGGGCCATTTTTGTTTATTATTTCTTTATAAAAATCTGTCTACTGATTTTTCAGGTAAAATTTTTACCTGCTTATTTCGTAACCTAAATTCACCACACGTTTTCTTGACCTTCAGTTTCAAACATCATAATCATTTGAGGTCATTTTGGATTAGATTTCTTACTACTCGAATATTGTCTATGTGTACTTGCATGAACTTATTACTTTCACTGCTTTTAAAATCATTCTATTCTAAATGTATGAATTCTGTTGAATGTTCAATAAGTTGGTGAAAACATTTCAATTGGCGAGCGAGTTTTACTAGGAATTTGCTGTTAAATGAGTTTATAAGTTTTAGGCCGAATATAAATAATCTTTATTAAATTATAGTTGGGTTTCATTTTGTGCTTTCATAAATGTTTATATGAAATTTATTCATCAGGCTGAAATAGCTCGTAAGAGTAATGTTACCCAGCCATTACCTTTTTGTCTGATGCTTGATTTTGTTGTGAATGAATGTGAATAAAATGATAGAGTTCACTTATATTAATAAATAACTTTTAGAGCATGTTTCATTGTTATAATCTTTGCACCTTTGATTTTCGTCTTTCCCATGTTGGTTCTTCATATTTAATAATTGTCTGTGTAAATTAAAATTGATATTTGAAAAATTAGATAAAGTATTTTTACCAACTGTTGGATGTTATTTTATATGATACTCTGAAATTAGAAATTCATTGAATTGCCAGAAAATTGCTGGATGTGTGCTTCCATAAGTGAATTGAGGTAGAAATTAGACTTATGTAAAAGTATTATTTAGATGATATCAGAATGTTTTCTGCAATTTTAAAATCATAAAATAGATTTATTTTATAGATTAAAAGAAACATTTTTTGAATTGATCAACATCATTTACATCAAATTTTAAGTTTTAAATTTACAAGATTATAAAATTGCAGAACTGTGTAATTTAAATTATGACAACTTCAGTCTTCACATTATTCAGTCGTATCTGACACAACGTAAGAATTCTTCTGTCCATATTTAATATCACTTTGGGCATGAGGTGGCTTTAATAATAACTGTTAAGATAGAAAATGGTGGAGGTAAATTTTTATATTGATTGCAATTACTGCCTTGTATCTTTAATTTACACTATATACATCTGAGAGGGAAGAATTGGTTTCCATATGTTGATGATAGCACTGATGAGTTGCAGGTTTAGGCCATTGCATGTTTGATATTATAGATTTTTCTTTGTGACAGTGCTTTATAGTTTTTAATTTCCAGGTTTTTTGGCATCCCATTGCATATTCTTCCAGAAATTAAGAGCAGTTCTGAAATATATGGGTATTTTTCTGATGGTAGTCTAAAAGGTGTTCCTATATCGGGGGTAAGTTGAAAAAATTTGTTTCTCTATTGTAGAAATCTGATTAATAGTGATTAAAAGACTTAAAGATAATAGTGAATTATATCAAAACTTAATTAATATTTTTACATATAGTTGCATTTTACTAATTTGATGTAGTAGTGATTTTCAGTGGTTTAGCAGCTACGAAAATAATTTTACCTTGATATATTTCTTTTAATAGAATAACACTTGTGGAAAGGATTTTAGCTAGGACTCAATTCATAGTAACCCTTCTGAGAGTTTAGCTGCAATGGTTAATTGTATACACTGTCTCTTCATGGTGATTCAGGAGGAAAGGGAAGTAATTTGAGAAATGATTCTAGAGCATCAAGTACAATAAAAAATTTCATGTTAACTGTGTCAAAAAACACTTAATTACTAAGTTATGGCTACCAAAAAATTTCTCTTGGATTTCAGTCGGTGAAATAAGGTCATACTGAAATTTTTAAGATGTTACATAAAAGGTTTTTTGAAAAATTGAACAAATCAGGTCGCAGAACTGTGTCACCCACACTTTTCATAATCTACTAAAACAGAAAAATTCAGTGATGAAAAACAAATTTTTACTTCCTTGTACGAAGTAAAGGAAATATTGTGATCACAAAAAATGTTGGTTTTCAGATTTCAACGGAAATATTCATTTTGACTAGTTTCAATATGATGTATATACGTACGTATGTACATATCTCGCATAACTAAAAAATGATTAGCTGAAGTATGTTGAAATTTTGGATTTAGAATTGTTGTAACATCTGGTTGTGCACCTCTCCACTTTTGATTGCAATTGACTGGACCAAAAAAGCCCAAATTCCAAAAAATTTGGATTTTGGATTTTTTCTTAATTGCAGTAATAAACCCTCATTGAGAGCTTTTCAATGATATATCATAAGTGGTACTTATTTTAATTAGTTCCAGAGTTATGCCCAAAGAAAATTTAAATTAATGAAATGTTGGATCTTATAAGGGAAAAGCACATCAGTTCAAATCAGACTTAATCTCTTTTAACTTTTTTTTTTAATTTAAATATATTGATTTATTAATAATTATTAACCTTTGATTGTAAAAAAAAAATTACCATATATTATTCAATAATAACAATAAAAAAAATCTAAGTTATTAATTAAGTAAAATTTTATATACTTTCATTAAAAAAAAAAAAAATGTATATGAAATTTAATAGGCATACAAGGAATACATGGTAATGACAAGGCATACAAGGAAGTCAAGTAGTGTCCACATCAGATTTTTTAAGTTTGAAATACAGTAATATTCTGTTAAATGATTAATAAGTATATAAATTATATTATCAAAACTTGTAGAGAATTTAAGTCTGAGAAAATTGATATAAAGTCTATTAAAAAAAAAAAAAAGGAACTTTTATTATTACAAATAAAACAGAAAAAAACTTAACAGAAAAACGTTGAGAATTAGTAAAAATTAAAAACAGCTTAAATAATACCCCTTTTATACCAGAACATCATATCACCGGCAGAAATTATGTGGAATTTTTAAACAGTGAATTTCATTCAGTGCTTGAAAATTTCTCATTGGCAAAATGAATTGAAATGTATACTACCAACCTGATGGAGCATTAACGTATTAACAAATGAAGAAGACAATTTTTAGATGAAAGATTTACTGGTAGCTTTTTATAATCTCTGATACCACTGCTCTTTCATCCAGAGGTCCCGGGTTCGAATCCTGGTCAGGCATGGCATTTTTCACACATGCTACAATTCATTCATCTCATCCTCTGAAGATATACCTTAACGGTGGTTCCGGAGGTTAAACAATAAAAAAATAAAAAAGAAGATATCACTGCTAGATATTGCTTCAGAGGGTGAGACAAATGATTTGTAGCTTGTGTGAAAATCCCATATCTGACCAGGATTCAAACCCAGGACTTCTAGATGAAAGGCCAAGATGTTACCATTCGTGCTGCAAAGGCCAGCAATGGTAGCTACAGGAGATATAGCTGTGGGCACTTCTATTCGATTTTTCATGTCAAAAACAAAGGAACCACCAAGTTTATCCCTTAACGTAACATTCTAAAAATTTCAGTATGACCTCATTTCATCGGGAGTGACTGAAATCCAGGGAAATATTTCACTAGACATAAGTAAATAACAATTGCCAAGTTCCATGACTGAGTAGTAGCATCTTGCCTTTTCATCCAGAGGTCCAGGGTTTGAATCCCAATTAGGCATGTCATTTTTCATATTCTATAAAATTCCATTTCTTTATCTCACAAACAAGCTTTAAGCTTGTGTGGTGATATCAAGCCAAAAAAAAAAGAAAAAAGTGTTTTCAGACATGTTTGTATGAACTTTTTTCTTTATTTCAAGCCCTAGAATCAGTCTCAAATTATTTTCTTTTCTTCTTGAAACATTCTTTATAAAAAGTCCTAGGACTGAGACTATAAAAACAAAAAAAATCACGAATAATTTATTTATATTTAAGCTTTTATATAGTTGTGCTTTAACAGGATACACCATTTAGATCAGTTTTAAAGGTTGTCAAAAACCCAAGAGAAGGCTTCTTTTGCATTGCTTTTAGGATATTTTTAACTCTTTCTCAATGGCATTTATTGATTTGTACCATACCCCCTTCATGGGCATCTAGATTTTAGGAAATAGATGTAGTCACCAGGGGGATATCCGACAAGTATCTGGAGGATGCACCAGCATTATCATCTATCATTTGACCAATAACTGTCATATAGTGATGGCTGTGTGAGCTGGTGTATTGTTGTGAACCAATCCTTGGTTTTATGAAAATCCTGTCAGGCGCGACAAATTTGGTCTAATCAACCTTTTATGACATCTTTTTAATCAACAGAAGTCATACCTTCAAAAAAACATTTTCCAACTCAAACCACTATCCCAAACAGCTTTTTTTATGCTTTCATAAGGCTTTGTTCGACAAGTTACAAACTTTCATACAAGATTGCGCTACTAGTTGTGTTTTTATACTCTCAGGCCTGGAACTTTTTGTACTTAGGTATTTTGCATGCTGAGTGGTTTGAATCAGACTATGATTTTTATGGAATTTTTTTTTTATTTTGTCTAGAACAATTTGTGTAAATGTGGTTTAGTTTTTAAAAAATATTTTCTGTGCCTTTTTTATATTTTTGAGTTCTAATAAACTCAAAGTTAAAAATTAATATTTATATTTGATTAAGAAATTAAAACATTTAATTAATTTAAAGACAGATTTTTAAATTTAATTTCTTTTTTCTACTTATTAATTAGATTTAATTTTGAAAAAAAAGGAAGCCTTTAGCGTAGTATTTTTTTTTTTTTTTGTAATTTCTCCAAAATATTATCAGAATAGATAGAATATTGCATAGCCAGAGCCCCTTTGGTAAACAAAGTTAAGATATCACTTATAAAGCTTTAGTAGCCTTGACATATCTGCACATTGAATAGTGCATCTGATTAGTGAAAATGGCAATAGGAAACCACTTCTCTTCTCCTGTCCTTAATAACCTTCAGCATACGATGATTATTATCTTGAAAATGGTTATGTCAGTTTCAGAAATGATTTATACCTCATGCTAAATCGCTTATAGCCCTTTTGTTTATATCCTTTGATCTCTAATTTACTTACATTAGTACAAATTAGGGTGCAGTAATTGTAGGGATTGTGTGGGTTATTCATATACTATATTCCAAACAGCTCTTCTGCCTTCCTCAGTTCATAATCTAATGGTCAGTAGCACCATTGACCTGTAACAGGTAATTTGAATTGTATCTAAATTAGTAAAATCTCATTTCATATGTATAATAAGTACGTTTCTGTGCAAAATTTTATGAAATGATCCAGTTACTTTAGTGTTTAGACTGTAAATAAAAACTTATTCCCTAAAATCCAATTTTTCATTACATTGTAAAAGGGTATTTCTTACTTATTTATTTTCCCCTACATTTTTCACCTATAGTGGTAAAATAAGTAATGTTAAATGTGTTCTATTTAATGCAATTATAATAAAATTGTATTTTCCAGCCATAAATTTATCAGTAGCATTACTTTCTTTAGTTTTCAGTAAAAATTTGTTATAGTTTAGTTTTAAAATTATTTCATTAAAAATTTATTTTAAAAACAATCCCCATGCACAAATAAAATCAGTTCATAAAGAATAGTCATTTTTACTTAGTGCATCATTTACAGAACTGGGATTTTGTGTGTTAATTTTAAGATTTCAAAACAGCTAATGAGTAATTTATTGTAATGTTTTTATAAACAACCTGTTTTACTTGATTACTGAACTAACAGTTGTCTTCAAATTCTGAAACACACGGAAAAATTATTCAACATATTAGAATTAACTTCAAAATTAGTACATTTTTTTTCCATTGAAGTCATGTTTTTTGAATATTTAACAGAAAGAATATTGCAATTATGTCTATTAGAAAATAATATTTTATTGCTTTTATGCTTAAATTTCTACTGTTATGTATGATTAGGCAGGCAATGAAATAGTAAAGAATTGCAATTATATATTTAAAACCAACCCCAGTGAAGAAAATTTAAAAATGAAAAGCAAAAGGTAATATTAATTACTTATACATTTATTGATTCTTGATTGCAGTGCTTCTGGAAAAAATTTTTTTTTCATGTTGCAATATTATTTCAGAATACTACTCACTACCAGCTTCTGTACAAAGTTCAGTGCAGCAGTCCATGTTCACAGAAACTTTCTACAATTCTCAAACTAGAATCCGAGCAATCTCTTGTATGTTGGCTTTTAAGTCTTCCAATGTCTGTGGATTTTTCTTGTAAAATATCCCTTTTAGATAGACCCAAAGGTAAAACTCTATGGCAATACTTCTGGAAAATGGGATGGCCACAAGTCCTTACTGATTGTTCTATCCTTCGTAAAATCTTTGTGAGAGACCGAAATGTGGCAAGTCACTCTTGTCTTGTTGGAAGTATACGTAAGAAAGTTCTTCTGAAATCAAATTATGTGTAAATCCTTCATACGGTTGTAAATAGATGGTATTAACAGTCTCCTCAAGCAATATTGATCTGATGATCTGGCTTCCTAAAACTTCATACCAAACACCAATTTTCAAGTCATGGAGTGGTTTCTGATGGGTTTCATTTGAGTTTTGTGTTGCCCAATGCTGCATATTCCAAGGATTAATGTAGCATAATACATGGAACCAAGCTTCATCTGTTGAAATGAAGAGAAAAGGGACTAAGAAATCCTCACTAATATTTGGCAACACCCAATTTGGCATTAATTTACTCGTTTATCCTTATCATGTTGTTTTAATTTGTGCACAACGCTCACACGGTAAACTTTCATTTGCATACATCAATATGATTTTTTGGGAAATTCCTGTTTGTTTAGCTAATCATTGTGTTGACTAATGAGAACTCCTTCCAATATGATTTACTTTATCAATGACAATTTCCTGAGTTTAAATAGTTTGTATTTCACTTTCTTCGCATCTGTAACAGAGCCAGTTGTTCTTTACTTTTTCACTAAATCTTGAATTTTTGATTTTGCTGAATATTACTTCTAGGATGTCCCTTGAAACCTTTCACGAACTAAATTTATTGAAATTGTGTGAGAACTATTCCTCCATAATGAAAACATGCTGCTCAATTGAACACACCATGACACACAAACACTAAAAATTTTAAGCTAAAGACTTAAGATTGAGTCAATGACCTTCAACTAATATACGTGCATATTAAAAATACAATTTTTTGACACAGTACGTATCAGATGGCTGAGACCAGTTTTATTTGGCCCATCCAGTGTACGGTTATCATGTTCTATCTTATATTCAAAACTATTTTTAGTAGATTTTGTCATTGCATTAAAAGAAAAAAAAATATATTGTGTATTTTTTTGGTTTTTCCATTGCACCAGAAGTATGTAGTGAATTTCTGTTTCATTATTTCCACTTAACCACTATTAGTACCTTTAATTTATGGGATTAAATTCTTTAAAAATAATTCCTTTTTTTTAAAGACAAGAGACTTTGTAAAAAAAATATATATTAACTAAGATAAGAGATATAAATAGTTTAAAAGCAAAGTGAAGTAAAAAATATGTTGACTTGTATAAAATAATTTTACTCTGCTTTGCTAGGTACATAAACTTATATTATGATATTATCCCCAGAATTTATCCTTGTAAAGCATAGTATTACAGACTAATATATACTGCATGAAAACTTTTTGAATGAAAGCTGATGTTCTGTAAAAAGATTATTCTGTTAAATCTTTTTACAGGACATCAGCTTGTGTGATAGTTGCATTTTTTTAATTTGTTTTTGTGTATTGTTTTGTTTGTTAAGTATAAAATGCAGAACATTTAAAAAAAACTATTTTCACCTTTTTGCTTTCTTTAATTTTGTTGTGTTTGTTAGATTATGTGTTGCTTTTACCATGATGATTGAAATTTATGATAATAATGTTGACTGTATTAAGTGTTTAGGAGATCAGCAGTCTGCTCTTGTGGGACAAATGTGTTTTGTTCAGGGACAGGCTAAGAATACATATGGAACAGGCTGTTTTCTTCTTTATAATACTGGGACATTGGTAATTATACTTTTTCCTTTATTTATTTTCTTCTTTTTTTTTTAACTATTTTAATGGAGTTTTTTCTGCTGGCTAAGAAGTTTTCAATAAGTGTCTGAAAATTTTTGAGTGGTTACATGGTACAAACAGCTGGTTTAAAGAACATTTTTTTAAAATTTAAGATCTCAGGTTAAAATTATTCTGAGATCAAGGCAAATGTGATGAAAGAGCTGAAGAACATCACAAAAAAAGTGTTCCATGATTGTTTCCAAAAGTGGAAACACCATTGGGATAAGTGTGTACATTGGTGAGGGGAGTACTTTGAGATGACCCAGTCATGTAAGTTAAAAATAAAGCATATGTTGTTTTATGACGTTTGTCTACGTATTTTTTGTACAGCCCTCGTATGTCAGATCGATACATCTTTTAGTTAAGTTATCTACCTGTTTTCTTTATCTTTATTTTATTTAAAAGTTGTTTTGTAAACTGACAGACTTGGCTCAGATCTTGTAAACTTTTGTATGAGATTTTAAACACTATCTTGCATGGTAAAAAAAGCTACTCATTGTATCCTTTAATAGAATCCTGATGTACAAGTAAATAAAATTAAAAATCTAAAAAACCTACAAAAAAAAAAAAAAAAAATTAGTAAAACTTAAAAACATTCAAAAGCCATTTTGAAGAAACATATCTACTGCAGCACTCCCTGGTGACCTATAACTGTGAAACATGTTGAAGAATTTGCTCTGAAATAATACCTCTGTAATGCAATAAACTGCATTGAAATTGGTCCATCAGTTTTTGAGGAAAATGGTAACAGATATACACACAACAAACATACGCACAACCTCTTATTCTAAACCAGTGGTTGTTAACCTTTTTTGGTTCGCGGCATACTTTCATACATCAATTTTCTGTGGCACACTGCATGTTTTGACAACTGCACATATGCTGACTTGGCAATACTGGGAGCTGCGTCAAGACTAGCGCGCTCTCAGCTGTGTTTTTGCTTCAAGGTGATATCACCGAAAAACTAATTTTAAATCGCCTCATGTCTCTTGAAGACATAATGGCACTGTATTTTCCCAACATGTTGATAAGTATGATCAACAAGGGTGGACAATCCCTATGCCGCACTGTCAGAGTCACCAACTGAATTATCTTTTGAGCAAGAAGAACAGCTCACTGAACTTCAGACAGATAGATCACTACAATTAAAGTATAATGATCTACCACTTAAAAAGTTTTGGCTATTGGCAAAGATTATTACAAGATACTCTTATCGTGTAATAGCAGTGGAGCTGTAAATATTTTATTACATTTTCCAACCACGTACTTGTGCCAGCTGGGCTTCTCGGCACTAATGAAAATCAAAAATAAGAAAAGAGAGAGACTTCTCACCGTTGATCAAGAAATGCGTGTGTGCCTTTCAACAATTCGACCCCGCATTGAACTTTAGTGTAAGAAACAAGCTCAAATTTCACATTGAATATGTTACAATTTGTGTAAAAAAAATATATTTTTTTTAATTTTTCCAAAATAATCACAAAGTATCAGTCAGATGTTTTGCGGCACAGTAGTTAAGAACCACTGCTCTGAACGCATATACTGTCTCCATTCTGTCATGGGTAAAAATAAAAGCACTAATCGCAGATGAAAACATATTAAAACACGATTAAAAGACCTTTGTTACATGAAAAAATTTCTGTTAAAAAATTAATTAATTAAAAGTATATATTTTAAGATAGCAAAAAATATATACACAAAATTAATTTTTTAACAAAGGTATTTGTTAATAGTTAAAAAACTTTCAAATAAGAAACCGTTAAAAAAACAGCATCTAATTAGATATGATACTTTATATATATCAAATGGTATTGTAGATGAATTTGTTATGCTATTTATGATCATGGGTTTCAGCTAATACAATCTAATCATGGCCTGTTGACAACTGTTGCTTACCAACTTGGGAAAAATGCTCCAGTTATTTATGCTTTAGAAGGTTCAATAGCAGTTGCAGGTGTTGGATTAAGGTAAAAAAATAGTTAACTAGTTATAAATTAATAAATTAATTAGTAACAAATTAATAGTTAATTTGTTATAAATTCTTTGAATAGTCATCTCACTTAAATTAATCATGCCTTGTAATATTTTTTTTTTCTTTTTGATAAAAAATTATTTTTAAACATTAAGTCTAAAAAATTGAATAAAACATTGTCGGTGCTTATTTTTGCCAAGGTATAAATAATAACAAATAATGCATTTACATTATTAGTCACAAAGAAAAATACTGTCTTTAATAAATAGTGTTTGGTTGGTGTTTGTCAAACCACCTGACCAAAAACCCTTTATAGAAAATTTAGAAATTTTATTGTAAAAGTGACGTTTCTGTATATAAATTTTTTGCAACATATATGGTGTGGATAAAATCTCTTGAACAGTATTAATAAGATTGGATAACATGAATTATTAGGAAGTAGGCCCTTGTTTGATCACTTCATAGATAACACACAGTAGGTTATTGTCAACCTCATCATTCACAGTGACAATGAAGAGTAAATCTTGTTTAAAGAACATTTTTGTGTTTGTTAACATTTCTTGTATAAAATTAAAATTGTCTTGGTACAGATATTTAAATAAAATTAAAAATTGTTTTTAAAAATGTTCTAGTTTTGATCACAAAAACTTTTAATGCTACATTTCACAGTCTTGTCTTCAAATTGGGCCTTGTTTGCTTTTAAATAGAAGTTATATGATCTGTATTAAGTTCACCAATTTTCTTAAACTACAAACATATCGTAAAATTAATAATTTATTTAGAGATTAAAAATTAACTGATTGACATACTCTAGTTTATTAGACACCCATTTGTTTGATTTAGTAAGAGTACCTGATTTAAGGAGGTTTTTTAGAGGGTATTTGATTTAGTAAGAATGATTTAGTGTAGTGTTTTTTTTTTTATGAATAAATAAAAGTATATTACTTTCATATTTAATTGGGCAAGTGATGAAGCACTGAAGCACGACTAATAATGACTTATCACACACACTTTGAGAAGATATGTGTGTATTCTTGCTTCAAGTTACAAGTACAAGGGTCTTTCTTTTTTCTCTTTAGTCTCTTGAACCACCATAATGTATTACTTCAGAGGATGAATGAGGATGATATATATGAATGTAATAGTGTAGTCTTGTACAGTCTCAGGTTAACCGTTCTTGAAACGTGTGGTTAATTGAAACCCAACCACCAATGTACACCGGCATCAATGATTTAATACTCAGACCTGTATAAAAGTAACTGCCTTTACTAGGATTTGAATCTTAGAACTCTCAACTTCAAAATCAGCTGATTTGCGATGATGAGTTCACTAGACCAACCCGGTGCGTCAAAGCAGAAGGGTTAGTCAAATATAAACCAGACTTAAAGTCTGGTGTAGTTTCTTTGAAGTTTTATTCATTTTTTCTCAACATGTTACAAGCTAGTTTATAACACAACTGCTCTACATCATTATTTCTCTGGAATCAATGTACTCCCAATCCTTCAGTGCCCCAAATAAAAAGAAATCGCAAAGGGTTAAATTTAGACTGTACAGGGGATTTTATAAGATTTCAGTATATACCATTTAATAAATATATAGTATATTGAATTAATATAATATTAATTCAGTATGAAACAATCCAAGATTAATTGGATAAGCAAAATAATATTTTCTTAAAAATATTTTTTTATTAAAACTTTTTAATGAAATAAAAAAAATGGTTAACTTTAGTTTAAAAATTGCTAAATTAGATTAAAGAGAACTGTATGAGTTATTTAAATGTTATTTTTTCTTTCAGACACTATTTTAGAATCTATTAATTGCATGTAGAAAAATAGTGACTGGTGTTGAAAAAACCTACTTTAATGATGCATCTTGGATGATGCACCCAAGATATTAAATTATCTAAAATAGAAAAATGATAAAATTGAATTGGGCTGTGAAGCTGAAGCAAGTATGTTAAAAGTGTGTTAAAATTTCAAATGCTGAATGAGATGTCCATCAGATCCAATTAATATTGATTCTGAGTTTTATGATTAATTCTAGAATTTAGTAATTAAGTTAGTGACAGTACTCCATTGTATGAAAATCTAAACTCTGTACTAGTGTCAATGTGAGGGAAAATGCTACTAAAATTGATGTTTCAATTTTTGTTATAAAAATAGGTACTATTATATTACAAAAAATTTGAAAACAGACCTATTTTTAATGAAAAACAGTTTGGGTTTGTAAAACTTCTGTACATACAACTTCTACCTTAATCTCTCATGTGTTATGATGGGTTGGGTAGCATCTTAACATGCTTACAACCTGACTCAGGCCTTCAATTACGTTGTACATATTCTCTTTTGGAAATTAAAGATTGTGATATTTGTAGTACAGTCCACAATATTTTGATTTTAATTTTTCTTTAATGTATTTAAAATAGAAAAAAATAAAAGTAATATATCCATTAGAGGAATACCACACTTATAAAAGTACCACCGAAACCAAGATCTACACTGTCTTGATTTACATTATTAATTCACCTGTACATGAATATTTTATCATGTACAGATTTTATCAAAGCAATAATTATATCTCCTAATGTAAAGGGAAAAAATCACATAGAATATTTGCCCCCCTCTTTCATGTTTTCAATCAGTTGCTTTAATGTTATGGGATGCATTGTAATTGCTCAAAAATTAATTTTTTCTAAGTTATTTATTTTGCCGGCTTCTGTGGCACAAGTGGTAGCATCTTGGCCTTTCATCCAGAGGTCCCGGGTTCGAATCGGGTCAGGCATGGCATTTTTCACACATACTATAATTCATTCATCTCGTCCTCTTAAGATATACCTAACAGTTGTACCAGAGGTTAAACAAAAAAAAAATTTATTTACTTTAGCAACTGCAGATTTAAGCTCAAATGTAGTTACTTATGAAAGATGAATTTTGTAGCATGTAAAAAACGTCATCTCTCACCAGGTTTTTGAACCCAGAATCTTCTGGTTCAAAGCCAGAATTTCTACCATTCTTCTAATTGCCATGATAGAATGGGTTACAATCAAAAAAAAATTTATAATTTTAATTTTTTTCAATTATAAATTGATAAATTTAGGCTTAAGTTAGGGAGGACACTTCCATTTTTTTTTTCATGTAAGTATTCAAAATGATTTTAGAAGGATCTGAAAATCAAAATAAGTTGAAGGGAGCCATTTTCAACATTAACAGCAACTTAACCAATGTATTCTTTCTTTTAGAAACTAGATTTAAGATTATCTTTTTGGGCCACATCACTGTAGTAAGAATATTTTAAACCAAAAGCTAATTAGAATTCTGGGAATAGTTGATTAAAATTATTTAGAAAAAAAAGTTTTAAATTGTCCATCATAATAACAATGTGTATTAAAAACTGGTTATAATTATTAAGAAAAATAAACAAACTTTTTTTTTTATAGATCGCAGTTACAGTATGAGAAATAATCAGATTTTGCAATTCAGGAGAAACTTAGACTAAACCTACTTGATTTTGGTAATAATACATGGTTTTACAAGACTACACTTGATTCACATTCATACATATCAAACTCATTCATTCTCTGAAGAAATACCTTACGGTATTTCCAAAGGCTAAAAAGAAAAAGAGAGTAATAATACATGAACTTAAAAGTGTATTATATCTAACAGGTCCTAGTAATTGTATTTTTAATATAGAAACATGAATAAATGTAAATAAAACTTTTAATAATTATGAAGATTAAATAATTATTTCCATGCTTATTTGGTAGTAAATGTGCTTAAACTGTTTCAAAGTATGTTCATAAGCTATTTTTTAATTTTGTCTATTTGCCGCACGTTTCTTTACAGCTAATGCAAACATTTTAATTCAATGCATTGTACTTTTTTCATCTAAGAATGATCAGGAATTTTTCTTCTAAGACCTTGAGTAAGTTCATTGAATGTTATAATCAGAAATAACAGTAAAACAGTGCTATAAAGTCAAATTTTGCTTTGCTTGAAATTAGATAACTTTAAAAATTAAGCAACATATTGTACGTACTGCTATGAGTAAAATTAGCCATGCGTTGTAGGAGATAGACAATCCTAAGCGGCTAATTACTGTTAGTTTAGATTTTTCTTATTTTTTAAAGATATAAGATGTATATTTATATATATAAATGGAGTATATGTTATCATCATTGTGAATTGTTTATTTGTTATTTATTTGCAGATGGTTACGGGATAATTTAAAATTGCTTGAAGATGTGACACAATGTGGTGATTTAGCGCAAAAAGCAAAAAATACAGGACAAGTAACATTTGTCCCTGCATTTTCTGGATTATATGCTCCGTATTGGAGAAAAGATGCTAGAGGGTAATGTATCAATAAATTTTTGTAATCTTTTTATCTAATTCTTGTCGTAAATTATATTATTAATGTAAGGAGTATTATGTCTGTTGAGTTCTAAGGTTCAGATCCTAGTAAAGGTAGTTATTTTTATACGGATTTGAATACTAGATTGTGGATACCAGTGTTCTTTGGTGGTTGGGTTTCAATTAACCACACTTCTCAGGAGTGGTCGACTTGAGATTGTACAAGACTACTCTTCATTCACATTGATACATATCATCCTCATTCATCCTCTGAAGTAATATCTTATGGTAGTTCCGGAGGCTAAAATAGAAAAAGAGAGCATGAATCATTGAATCAGTATATGTTCTTGAATTCTTTATTATAGTATTAGTATTTTTATGTTAGAAAAATGTTATTTTATTGTAATTAAACTAGTCTCTTGAAGATTCAGTTAATGAAACTATCCTGTAGGAGTTTGGTGGTTCTGTTATTTGGTATATCTATAGAATGGGATCCTGAGTATAAAAGAACATGAAATGAATTTATCAGTTATGGATTATGAAAGGAAAGAAATGTTTTACTGAAAAGAGTAGAGGTATGACTACAGAAGGATATATACCTGTTAAAATTAAATACTGAAAATAAAAAAAAAAAACATTTGGGGGTTTGAACAGTTGTTAAAGTTTTCACTGTTATGCTGTTTTTTAATACATCTTTTTTTACATTAATGGGAAGTCTGTACAGAAAATAAACAAACTTTATTTTTTAATCTTTATTATTAATTTTTAAGATTATTGGTTCTGGTCCCTTTCAATTTCAAATTACTCCCCTTCTCTATTCACACTTTTCCCAGCAATGTTGCTACTTCACGAAGTAATCCTGGATAACTTCATTTTGAAATGGCCTTTAAGATCCATGATAAATTTGCTTTAATGTCATCAGTAGTCTCAAAACGGTATCCTTTCATCGCTGATTTTAATTTCAGAAATAAGAAAAAATCACAAAGAAACAGTTCTAAATCCAAAATTTCAACTTCCTATGGCTAATTATTTTTGAGTTACACAAGACAGAGACATACATACATAACCGACTTCACACCAAAACTAGTAAATGGATTCAGGAATGGTCAAAATGAATATTTCTGTTCAAATCTGAAACCTGAAATTTTTAGTTATCTCAGTATTTCCTTTACTTTTTACAAGGAAATAAAAACAGAGAACTTCACTAGGACATTGGACATGTGCTTTGTTGGGACACGGAGATCCTTTTCCGATCCATTGTGATGATAGAACTTTTGTTTCGATATCATAGCAATAAACCCAACTTTTTTTCACGTTATGATCCTTTGCATGAATGTTTCATCATCATTGGCTTGTTCATGAAGTTGCCAACAAACTCAGTGTTGTTTCTGCCGTTTGGTATCAAACAAAGAACAAACTTTCCTGCAACTCAATGCATGTTCAGTTTTTCAGTTAAAATGTCATGGCATGATCCAAATGAGATTCTAACCTCTTCTGCAAGTTCTCTGACAGTCAATCTGCTATTTTCATGCATCAGATCGTTGATTTTCTGAACTTGGTTGTCATCAGCTGAAGTCAAAGGCATTCCTGGTCACGGTCAACTTTAGTTGATTGACGACCACTTTTAAATCGTGAAAATCATTCATAACATTGCATATGACCCAAACATTATGTGCGTAAGCTTCTTTCAAAAATTGAAACGTCTTTATGAAGGTTTTCCCCAGTTTCACGCAAAATTTTATGTTGCTTCATTGCTCCTGAAAATTGCACATTATAAAAATCACTACTAACATTTAAAACACGTTGCACTTAAATAATAACACAAAAATTAAACAAGTTATCTACAATCCAAGAATGTGTGGTTCAGAGGGAGTTATGCAGAACACAGTGCTGCCAATAACACTTCACTAAATATCTCCATTAGTGCATAATTAAAAATGTATTTTTTATTTTTTATTTTATTTTTATATTTTCATTTCTCATTTTCTGAACAGACCTCGTAATTCTTTTTTTTTTCTTTTACTATAATCCTTTTGAAATTAAATTTATAATTAATTTTAAATTCTTTTTTTTATATAGTAAATATCGGAAACCAGTTTCAGTACTATTTTTTCTATTTTAATTATATTTAAATATTTTGATGTGAAAAATTAAATCCATCTAAACAATTTTTTTTTTAAGATCATCCTGTAAAATTTTTTAAATATCATTGTTCATTAATTAACCTTTTAATATAGGCACTTTAAACAGCCTCAATTGGATCATGATGAGGCATAGTTTGTACATCTACATAGTCATAGTGCATTTATAGCATAGGCTGCAATTTCAGCATTACTTTGTTGCCATCATGCATCTAAAATCTGAATTTAGTCATTAACCGTGTAAAAACTGTAAAACAGATATAAGTATTTGTGCCGACATTTTTCAAGTGTCAGAACAATTTTTAAAACTGTGTTAGATTATTGTGTGTTGTTATAAGATGCATATATTTCTACGATTCTGATTTCACTATATTTTTATAAAATCTAACTTATAATATTTGTGTATTATTTTTATTATTCTGCAGACTGCTTTACTATTCTTGTTAAAATAAAATCTTTGTATTTCAAAAACTGTAACTTTTTTAATGCTAATATATTTCTATTATTCAGAAAAGAAACTGTAATTATCAGAAATTGTAAAAACACCCAAAATGAGGGATTCTATATCTCAATAGGTTAAATGCTATTAAAATTAGTGTAACCATAAATACTTATCTGTTTGTTAGATGGCATAACTGAAGGACAATAGCTGTCCTGATATGAGACACAAATCACTCCAAAAATAATTTACCTATTCTAAAGAATAATAAATCCTTTACGGACTTAAGAAAAGAAGTAGTTCCATAGATTTCATTAGTATAATATAGTATTTGTTGTACGTATTAAGAGTCTCTACTTTTTTGAGAAGAGCCCTTAATCTGAACTATTTTTTGTAGTCTCTGGGTTAGAAATAAAGAACCCCAGAAAAGTCTTCATAGGCAGATCTGCACCCATCAAACCTTATAAACATCAAGCTACAGTTATTCGGTTACATTCCATACCCTTACACAGACCTAACAGACATCCAACTGAAGCCTGAACACACCAGAAAGAAAGGGATCAATTTTGAGAGAAAAACAATGGATTGTGTGAAAGGAACAAATCTTTATAATAAAAGAATAGAAAAAGATAAATAGCCCTCTCCCTAAGTTAAAATTGCTAGAATAAGAGAAATAAACAAAAATCATAGTGATGTAATATAGATTTTGGAAGTTGGATGAGAGTAGAGTGTTATCAGTTTGTGTTTTATTATACTTGACCTGAATTTATTGAAAACCTACTCACATATTCAAAAGTATGAATTTAATAAGAATTGACTAAGGTCTCTTAAATGTATTGAAGTTCTACTTCAATCATCTCTTTTCCTGGTAAACTTTTTCTTATAGGAAACAAAATTTGTTAGTAGAAAAATAATTCTGTTATTTTGACTATTGTTGATATTTTGTTTGCTGTAGGGTAATATGTGGTATAACAGAAGAAACTTCAAAAGAGAACATAGTATTAGCAGCTTTAGAAGCAGTTTGTTTTCAAACTTGTGATATTCTTGATGCAATGAATAAAGATTGTGGTATCCCTTTAACCCGCCTATTAGTTGATGGTGGATTAACGAAGAGTAATTTTACAATGCAAATGCAAGCTGATTTATGTGGTATCCCTGTTGGTAAGTGATATATTTATTTGAATGATTATTAGAAAAAGTTAATCATTGTAAAGAATTTTGGCATTTTTCATCACTGAATTAAAAAAAAAAAAATTTAAAAGTTGTTGGTGCTGTTAACTTGTATTGCTCTCTATCAACTTCTTTCTTTGTTTGTTAAATTTTTGTTTCCTCTTTAATGTTTTTTGTAACAATTTGACTAGTGTCATCCAGTTTAATAGAACTCTTGTATATTATTCAGATCACTGCTTAGTTTAATACATTGCTCACCTTTCCCATTGTGATAATGTGTAATCTTCTCCCAGACCCATCTTGAAACGATAAAATTTCAATATGTGCCAAACATCATTACCCCATTAGTGATCTTAGCACATTATTCTTTATCTTTTAAAGTTGAATATGTGATCAGACATATTATTTCCTAAATGAATGAATTGAGCAACCTCCTTTATTAAATGTAGGTATGTCTTTGCCAGTATACATATATGATTTAAAAAATTTTAATGATTAAATAAAAATAGATCAAACAAAAGGTAGTGCCATTACACGTGGGTACTCAACACAAAAAGGTACCGACATTTATAATTAGTAAAGCAATTACATTCGATTTTTATGATGAGAAATGTATTTGTAGCAGATGAAAACACTAAGGCTATGAAATTGTGCCAATAAAAATGATCAAAAAATTTACTTATCCCGGTAAAATATAAAAAATATTCTATCGATCTACTTCTTTTAATAGTAACAGTAGACTTGAAAAAATGTTAATATTGCATCAGGCGCTAAAGTAATCTTTTTGGAAAAGAAAAGTATCAAGGAAAGATAATATTTTGATACAACATGCAAATAAAGCATGTTTGGCCGTGTCGATCTCCGGACAGAACAAGCATGTTGGAGAAATCCTTCTGCCAAAATGGTGCAAGTACACATTAAAGGATCCATGTCCTGTCATAGCTTGCGTTAGGTAGTAACCTACCTACCTCCCTGTGCTTTCTGTCTATCCATTCTAATAAATTAGGAATAAGACCACATGGCTTTGGGTCCATTCCTACATGCAGCACACCATTCCCTCTTAATATGACTTTTGACTTCAGTTTTATCCAACCCCTGTGAACTCAGTGTTCATTCTTCTATGAGTAAATTGATCGGTGGCACACCAGAGAGTATACAAACTGCTTCATAGCTTGTAGTACGGTAAGCAGACACTACTTTCAGCAAGGACCTTCTATATATGCTGATGAGGCGGGTTAGATTCCTTTTCACGTTGATGGTATGTCTCCAAACAGGAGCAGCATACAGTATGATGGAAGTCACTGTCGTCATTATCATCTTTCTTTGGGAAGATCTTGGAGCATTTTGTAAAAACATAAGCTTGCCCGACGAATTAGTCACTTTGTCCGCCTTTTCGTAAACGTAATGTACGTGTTGGTTGAATCTTAGGCTCTTAATGATAACTACACCCAAGAATGTAGCATGATCAACTGATGGTATACACATATTCTCCACCCTCAAATAAATCGGTGCTATTCTTCGTTTCCCCGTTAGCAACATCATCTTTGATTTATTCCGAGTTATTTCTAATTCATGCACGTTAATCCAATTGTTTATTAGAAAGAGAGCCTCATTACCTCTCTGCTCAATCTCTACTTTGCTGTAACCGCCAATCATCAGCACCAGATCATCCCTGTAAGCAATGAGGCTGACGTCTTGCAGAAGTTCAAGCCTTGAAACCCCGTCAAATACAGCCACCCATAATAATGGGCCCAGCACAGTTCCTTGTCGGACCCCACCAAAGAATTGCCAGTTGATACATCCATCCAAAGACTCTACAGAAGCCCACCTGTCCCTGAAATACTGAGAGATGATCCTGAGTAGGTACGAACTCACGCCCTTATCTTTGAGGGCACGGAAAGCCACATCCCATGGGACAGATCCAAAGGCATTCCGGACATCGAGTTAGACCAAAGCCAGAATGCCTCTAGTTCTCTTGGTATCACTTCTGAGTGCAGAAGTCCATCTAATGACATGATTTATAGCCATAACTGTCGACTTACCTTTTGAGAACCCATACTGATGTTCCTGCAGCCTATCATTTTTTCTGAACTCTTCCATGAGGCGGACAGCAATAGCACTCTCCATGGCCTTTGCTGTGTTGTTAACCAAACAGAGAGGTCTTATTTTGTTGCTGTGACCTGGCAAGGTACTCTTAGGTGTAAAAACTATACGGGAGTTCTTCCAGCAACCAGGAAAGCTGGATGATAGCTGGTTATTAAATAATTGCAGGAGATCTCCAGGAGTCCTATTGACCAGACCCTTCAAAACGGAAGCCGAAATGCCATCAGGGCCCGGGCTGCTGGTGTTTCTAAAGTTGTTGACCACATAAGTGATCTTCTGCATCGTAAAGTTCCATCTCTCAAAAACTTCAGGCGCCTCTATCACTGATTCCTTGCAGGGAAATAGACACTGCAAAGCAGCCCTGGCATCAGCCCCAGTAAGCAGAGGTAACTTTCTACCAAAACGTTTCATTACGGATTTGTATGCATCACCCCACCGGTTATTGTCCAATTCCTGACATAGGTCCCACCACTTGCGCTTAATTGCGAATTTGAATTCATGATTAAGTTGTCTTTTACACCTCTTGTATTCCATTGTGGCTTCGTTAGCCAGTACTGAGGCAGCTCTAGTTAGTCTCTGAGCCCGCCTCCTCTTCTGCTGACAGCATCCCTGCAGAGAAGGTCAGTTCCGGGGGACTACCAATACACTGGCTTTTTCCTTGAATTCCAGGGACCACGGAACTTATCCATTTCTTCTCTAATGCATTAATTGAAATATTCCGGAGTAAAGACTGCTGATCTTAATTTCTCTGCCACTTTGTCAACAATAGTGTTTACTTGTTGTTGAGTCAATCTGATTGGTATATATTCCTTTTGGCAAAGTCTTGCCCTATGGTCACTGGCCAGATATTCCAGGAGAGACAATCTGCACACCAGTGGTCGTCAACGATAGCTAAGTTTTATACTGATGAATACCCTCTGGCTGCATAGGTCTCCGTGTGGTCATTTAGACAGGTCAAACCCTATGAGGCATTCATATCGGCAAGTATGTCTCCTTGTCTGATGTTAAAGTCACTTGCTCATTGTGGTAGATTTTGTGTTGAGATTGCCCAGTATAATTATTTGTTTCCTCACCCCCCAGCAACTAAACACCGCAGTTTGTCTACATGTTCTAGAAATATTTCCATACCGCAGCTAGATGAAAAATAGATACCTACAACGATTGCATTATTTAGTTCAATCACTACCATAATATTATGGATATATAAAAGTGGATGATGTAATACATTCAAGTATTTCATCATCCACTGGTTTTTTTCTATTTTCTGCTATTCTTAAGTATATTCTTAAAATATTCAGTATAATACACCAACTCAGTTAAATAATTTTTTCTTTTTTTTATCAAGATTTATTAAAATCATTTACATATTTTTTAACTATTGTAGCTTCTAAAGTTAGGTGTTAATAAGCAATGCTAAACAAGATTTTAAATAAAAGTTTTTTTTTTCATTTTTAGTGCGACCAATTATGGCAGAAACAACTGCACTTGGAGCTGCAATGGCAGCTGGTTGTGCTGAAGGGATTGAGGTTTGGGATTTGGTTAACATGCACACTGTTCCTAGCGATGTGTTTTATCCTACTCTTACTGATGATGGTAAGTAACATCTCATAAAATGTTTTTTAACCAATTATTGATATTGAGCTCTTCTGACGACAAAGACATTTTCCGTTTATAGACTCTTCTTTGTTAATGTATTTTTCTGCTATCATCTAATCCTCATTGACTGCATTGACAGCTAATCCTTATTGACCTATTTGTCAAGAAGCTACACGCTTGACTTCATCAGTTTTGCATACTTTTTGACCCACTAATTTGTTTATTTTTAACTGTAATTTCATATATTTATTACTATTTTATATTTACTAGTGAGCATTCTATAAAATGGCAGTTTTAACAATCCAGTCATTTTGTATGATAGATTGGTTCTGCAGGTCTTAAAAATGCTACTGGAGATTTGATGATAAAAGAGAGGAAATAAAATGCATTATATTCCTTAGATGTTTCCTCTCTATAGATAATGGTGGTTCCATCTGCATAAATGCTCTGTTTTATTTGTTTCTACTGCTTTAGCAATAACATTGTACAAAAATGAATAGTGATGTTGTATTTCATTATTGTTTTAGTAATGTTTGTATTAAAACCTTAAATTTTTCTTAAGAATGATAAAATAAATTATATTTTAAAGAAGATTTCTTTTCATTTAAAAATATTTCTTGTAAATAGAGCTCTAAAAATATGCGATTATAAACATATTTTGAATTAAGAAAGCAGTCTGTTAACTCCACAGGAATTTTTCAAGCTGTAAAAAACTATTTGAGGCTAGCCAATAATTAAAAAAATAGTTTACAATAATATTAGTGTAACAAGGCACACAATCTTCAGAAAAAGTCATGATTAAATAAGATATGTTAAGTGATGTTTAAAAGATATCTAATAACCATTTAATATTAAGACAGTAGTGAATGTATTAATTGTATTTTCAGCAGAAAGATATTTACCAATAGATTTAGATGATTCAAATTAATAATAAATGAATGATCATTGGGAATAAATAACTCTTGATGAATAGTTTACAATAATAAAAACTACATCCATATTTGTGTTTATTTATTACATTTTAGTTATGATGTAAGAAGTAATTTTCAATTCTATGAAATTTTGTATTACATTTATAGTCTTAGTGGTTTTTATATGTAAAAAATAATATGACTGTAGTGGAAATTACAAGTTGAATTTATGTGAATTCAGACTAGTATGATTTTATATCACATAGTGTTCTTTTTGTATAATACTTTAAAATAAATTCATAAGTTAAATTTAAACCAGAGAAGAAAGAAAAAATAAAAGTGATTAATGAAAGGAATTTTTTATGCAAAGATGGAGAAACTGCAATTGAGACAAAATGCCTGTCCTGAATTTCATTGGTGCCCATTTCCCCTCTTTTGCCTTGGGAAATTTGCACATTTTTGTCAGAGTGGGAGCAGCTTTATTACTGATCAACAGTTTTACATTTGTCAGCTTTAGTTTATGTTGCAGCAATTTGCTATCTTTCAGAAAACTTAAAGAATTATCTGTAAATAACTCAGGCTTTCTAAAAGAACATCCCAATTACCACCCTCAATATTGTATGGTGAGTCGAATTCTACTGAACTACAAATTGTTTAGCCATCCTCCAATGCAGGATATATATCTTATTTACTGCACTGTTTATAACCTTACTCTTTAAAAGCCTTGTTAAATCTCTTTCTAACTACTAATATTAAAGAATTGGTTCTATTTGCTTTTAACTGTTGTGACTAGTATCAGGTTTCTAATGAGAGAACAACTACTTACTGAAATAGTTAATTTGTTTATTAGCCATCTTTTTATTTTAATAAAATTTAAAAGTTTCAGTTTTTGCATTTAAAAGTTCTGTTTTTGCATTGTGTTACCTTACTTCACTTAGTTTTCTGCTGTTTACCATGTTAAAATCGAATGTGTACAAGGTGTGATAAAAAAAATACGGTGAATTGTGTTATAAAAATCAAAGTAAAAAAATTACCTTAAATATGAATTAATCTCCTTCAAAGTATTGTCCTTGGCTAACAGTATACTTATCCCAACGTTGAATCTACGACTGGAAGCATTTCTGGAAGGTTTCTTTTGGAATGGCTGTCAGCTGCTCTCTCGTGGCCTTCTCAATGTCAGGAATGGTGTCAAAACGTTTCCCTTTCAGCACATTTTTTATTTTCGGAAAGAGCCAGAAGTTGCGTGATGCTAAATCTGGTGAGTGGATAGACAGGAAGACTTTTAGCGGCCAAATACTCACAAATCAAAAGACTTGTGGCATGGCGTGTTGTCATGATGAAAAAGAAAGCCATTGGCCTATTTTTTAGGTCTCTTTCTTTGCACATCATTTTGCAAACAACCCATAGGAGATTTTAAGTTCTTCAGTAAGCTCTCGAATAGTCATCCGCCTGTTTGAACAAACAAGTTTGGCCACTTTTTGCACATTTTCATCTGTTTTTGAGGTCGAAGGACGTCCCGACCGTTCC
>JAAAKQ030076882.1:0-15210 GCA_010016005.3 Zanna intricata | reverse complement strand
TAAATACCCCTTAAAATGTTTAAACAAATATCAATACTTTACTATGACATAATTAAATAGAGAATGGTTTAAATTATGTATGCAATTATTAATTGTGCAAGTAGAGCGGTAATTGGTAAAAGGGTTTAGTTTTCTAAATTATTCAAGTTAATTGGAAAAATAACTTGGAAAAAACTTACGAGAACTTTGGTTTTTTTTTTTTTTTTTTTTGTCTAATTTTTGTGGGGTTTTTTTAGTGAAAGTATTACTTTAAGTATGGATTTTTGCCGTTTTGTTTTATCGGGTAGCTTGTTTTTTTCTCTTCTTTATTATTAATTGTTTTAAATTAAATAAACAGAGATAAAATTGAACGACGTTATGAATATTTATTTCTATTTTACCCGGAAGTAAAAATTTTTCTATCTGTTTTACTGGATTTATTCATTGTAATTACCATCGTTAATTTTTTTTTTATTAGTTTGTGTCAGTACCGTGTACATTTTGATTAGAATATTTTATAAAAATTGAGACACCGGACTTTCTACACATATCTAGATAAGGTCGATGTTTTTTCTTTAAAATAATTTGAAAGGATGGCTAAATAATAATGAATGAGTTTTTTTTTTAATTATTTAAGTACTGAAATAACCGTTTTTTCGTGCAGGTTGCGAGAGTTTTCTCGACCACAAAACCTACAGTTTTGTCTACTATCGTAACCAGATAAGTGGAAATGGGCCTCATCTGACGAGATTAGATGTTCAAGAAATGTTTAGTCTTCGTTGCACTTATCCAAGAGCGTATTACACAACGTTTTTGGGCTAAGCCTGGCGGAAGCAACTGCTGTGCTACCTATATCTTATACCGATAAAGGTGCAGGTCGTACCTCATAATCCTGTGGACGCTGCTACGGCAGAGTTTATTTTCTGAGACAATCGACGGGTAGACTTGTTTCGATTTGGTTGCATGGGGTTTGCAACACGTCGAATTGTGTCATGGGAACGAGACTGTCTGGAGGATTTTTTGTTGTTTGCATTTCCTGTTTCTCGAAAATTCCTCACTGTACGAAGGATCACTTTCCGGAATGTTGCTTGTGTTCATTGAAGGGTTATCTGAATTTCCTTTGTGCTGCGATGATCGAGTCTTGAGAAGCAAAGTATGCCTCTGAAATATACGCAATTTTCCTTGGGATCCACGCCATCATCAAGGACTGCAACAATAATGACAAAAAAGTAACAAACATACATTGGCTTTCAAGAAGAGTAACGTGCAAGTAAGTATGACTACTCATATCCCTCCAAATTACAAATAAAATGTGTTCCGTCATTACGGGACACCTATATTTCCACTACAATAAGGTATTGTCTCTATTATCCCTTCCCCCTTGATACTTACATAAATGGTGTACATTAATTGTTAAACTAATCGTTATTTTACGGAATTCTATCTTTAAATAAATAAGGTAAAAAGGCGATTTAGAGATAGTTTTGTTTAATGATATGTATTTAGATTTATTTTAATTAGGACACGATAATATATTCTGTTTTGAAAGTTTAACATGCATACATTTTTTATTTTGAATTATGACTTTTTGTATTTCTTCAAAATTAAATTTACGTGATACAAATGATATTTTTATTTTATAATTATGATGTTATAGACAAATTTGAAGCAGCGTTTTTTTTCTATAAGACAGGCTTTACTTGTTTTTATGGTTAACATTATTTGATTGTTATTGCAATAAAATTAGGTTATTATTTCTGTTGTTCTCATTTTATTATTTTTATTTTGTGTTAGTTTAAATCATAAAAATTGAAAAGGGTATGACTGACTGGTGGTGGGAGCCGTGATACAGGGGAGAATATGAGACCGATGGAAAGAGGGTAGAATGAGACTGCAAAATTTGCATAGTTAAACGCCCAGGAAGATTGAATATCGATTGGTTTACTAGAGGTACTCTTGCTTTTCTCTCTCCCTTCCTCCCATCCATTTCCCCCCCTTCTATGCCATTCTCATCACCATCACCATATATTGCCCTATGGTTTCTCTGTGATAATTTTTCTTCTGTCCGGTTTGTTATGTTTTTCACCTTGCATTCGTCGTTATATATATATATATATATATATATTTTTTTTTTTTTCAAAAGTTGCTGTACTATTTTGATTGTTATGTATTGAAGTAAGTATAGAAAATTATAAATGAATTTAGAAGAGGGAAATATGTGTATTTTCTTCTTTTTTTTTTATGACATGGTTTTTTAAAATTATGTTTTATTTTCTTGACTGTTGACGCTTGAAAAATAGAATTAATTATATATATTCATGTATTGCGCTATTATATTTTTATTTTAATGAATTAGTAGTTCTGATTTATTCTTTGGGACGTGTTGACGTGATGATATTGTATCATTTTAATGTTGTTATTTAAAAATATAAATTTGCCCTAAAATTAAAAAAATTATTTAATTTTGATTCTAATTTTACCTACAACTCAAGATTATTTAAGTCCGGAATATTAAGATTTAGAAAAAAATGTGTGTGTGTAGCCTCTTACACATATCTTTTAACCTCTTTAGAATGTGTAACTTTATTTTACTACGTAATTTCATTTTTTTACAAAAAAAAAAAAAAAAAAAAAATGAAAGTAACCTTTCTTTTTTATTTATTTAATACTTGCTAAACTCGACCTTACGCCATTGTATAACGCTAAAAATAATTGTAAACGAATTACAATAGGCCTCACCCTATTATCTACTTAATCCCTTATCATTTCTTATGTTCTCTATCAGTTGAGATATTTTTGGACCAACCGTAGTTTATTTATTATAGATAGTTAGTTATTTATTTTTTTTTAAATCTTGATAAATTAAAATATCGTTGAAAAATTAAAAATCCGGTGATCACGGATGAATTAATATTAGTTTATAAAAGTGTACGTGACGATACAGACTAAGTACAGTAGTAGTAACTTTCACAAGAAATTGATTAATTGGCGTATTGTCTTATACGTATCGATAGGTCCTGAGTTGATTAATAGTCAAAAAGGTACTGTATTGGTTTTTTTAGGACTATGTAATGAAATGTTACAGAAAAAAGTTTTTTTGAAATAAAATAGCAGCGGTTTGTTTATGTTATTATGAATCGGGATGATCAATAAAATTTTGATTTGTAGGGAAAGGTATAATGAGACAAATTTATTGAAATTCGTTAATTCCCGAGTCTTTGTTTAATCTTTTTCGATTGATTGTATTTTTATTAATATCATATGATTAGTTTACCAAATTACTTACCGGGTTTACTTTATTTATGAACGGTTTTAACTAGTTATTTACGCTTTATACAGTTTCATAGTTCGTTCTAGAAGAAAGAGTTTGTTTGTTTACTGTAAATGTTTTATAGTAATTTTAACAGTTATAATTATTCCGTTATTTTCTTCCTTGTTTGTAGGTGTACCATTTTTAAATACTCTAACATGGGTTTTGTAGTTAATATTTTTTGTAATTATTATTTTAGTTTTAATAAATGTTAAAAAAAACCGGTGGTGCTTTTGTCTTGAGTAATCATTTCAAATAATTATTTTTATTTCTTACGCACGGATAAAGATTGTTTACACGTTAGTAAATCATTATAACCTTAAAAATTAATGGTGGGTTGGCGAGTATTAATTCTAGATTTATTAAATATATAATAATTAAACCTCTTATGTTAGGTTGTAGGACACAACAGAAATTTTGGAGGAGTTATTCTTCTTTCTTCTCGCTGTTATCAATTAAGTTATTCTTTTAAATGATTAAGATTCTTAAGGCCATTTTTTGTTGATAAAGAAGACTTCCGAGTATTCTCTTCCTTATAGGTACGGTGGAAAGCCAATCGACTCGTTACTAGTACGGTCAGATAACCTTGATCGAATATTTTTACTAGTTAAATCGGCTTTTGGAAGTAATATTCAGTTGTAAATCCTAACGAGTTCGAAGGGATGATGACCTGGCCTTTTTGTCTCAGGCTTTGCTTCCTTCTATCGGCTGAAAGTTTTAACTTGTCGTAATTACAGAGTGCATCATGAAGTTTTCCAGGGACTACTCGCCCCATTCTGCTCCTGTTTTACCTTATTTATTTTAAAATAATAGAACCGCAAATGCGATTCTGGGACCTATTTTATTCGATTTTTCAGGTCAAAAGCAAAAGAAGTCGCTAATTCTGTCCATCAATTAATGTCCTAAAAATTTCAGTACGATAATTTCACTGAGGTAGCTGAAATCCGAGCGAAATCTTTCACCAGCCGTAACTCGCAGACAAAGCATTTTAGGACGTATGTTTATAAAACTTTTCTATAATAATTTTCACGAGTAGAATAGATTATGAAAGTCCGGAGAGAACTTCGTGATACACTTTGTATATTACCTATTGTTAAGCCTACGTAGAATATATATAATGTTAACGGTGGAAGTCAAAATAACATGTATAAATATTTTTTATTATATATTGTATTCTCTTTGGATGCCCAGAAATTATGTTTATTATGTAAATAGTTCAATAAACCTTACTCGATGTATCTAATCTACTGTTACGTTATTATATACCTGCTTAACATCGCCTTTGTAATAAGGGTATGTTGTCGATTTGGTTTGCCGCATTATCAGCGTGTCTTTGTGTCTGTTGTACATATATTATCACCTTTTGAAATCTTTACTTTCTCTCTTGCTTATACTCGCGCGCTTGTGTGTAAGTAGATAACACACAAACGCGTAGTCGCGTTTCCAATATAAGATTTTATTTAGTAACTCGGTAATTTAGTTTACGTTTATTATTATTTATTGTCAGTACTGCATATATGATACGCTTTTATCTCAGATTATTGCTTGTTTTGTTATCTAAACCTTTTATCGTATTGAATCCATGGTTCGTTATGACTAGACAATAATAGATGGTTTTGTTCTATTAATAATAGTAATAATAATATAATTGGAAAGTGACGTTATTGCACTATTTTATGCTCTATTATGCATTTAGTCTACGAACAGTCAGCGTACTTCATTTGCAGTTAAATTCTTAAGAAGTACTAAAACAATAAAAATCAATCGCATTAAATTGTGCACCTTATATTTTATTCAGATTATTATAAGCTTTATTTTACAAAATTAAATTATCTCGAGAGCATTTGACCGAAATAATCGGTAATATTATAATCTTGAAACAACTTAATGCTCAGACAGGTGTAACCCGTTTAGTTCTAGTAGTTACGCAAATGATCCATTTCCATTGGTTTATATAAGTTTAGTCCTGTAATTAGGTAAATTAAAAGTATTGAAAATTAGTTTATTTTTGAACAAAATTTTTGCTCCATATTACTTTGAGGGATCATTTTTTTCTCTGTTCAAAAGGCATTGAACCTTTTGCTTATGATTTTGAAACTTTTTATCTTTGTTAATAAATATTGTAAAAAAACTGAGGATTCTCTTTTTTCCGTATTCTTTTCTGCCAAAATAACAGTTTTTTTTTATTTTTATTATTCGATTACTGTTTTTTGCTGAAAAAAATATTTTACTACTTTTGAGAGTAAAACTATTTTATCCCTGCTTGAAACTCTCAATAGAAATTTTAAAAACTTAATCTATTATTTGCGTAGCCCAATTCGGGAATAGTTTAGGCCAAAAGCATTTTAAGTTAGAATGTTATTTTTATTAAGTGAAAGAGATTGTTCTGTTTCTTTAGTTGTGCTAAATAACAAAAAGTACTATTATTTTGTGATGGAAATAAATAAATTAGCATGAATGAAGGAAGGCGCGATTAAAAATATTTCCTGCTAATAAAGACTATGGAGGTAAAATAATTTTTTGGCAGAAAATTATTAGTCGGGGTCATCATGATTATAATGATTTTGCTTCCGCAAGGAACATGTAACATTTTAACTAAGTTACATTAATTATAGTCAATGAACTAGGAGAGTAGCTTCGTTTTTGAGCAGTTAAAAATGGTACACAACCACACACACAAATACATTCAAGCGGTTGTAAAGCTGGGACAGAAAAGTTCTCAAGAAAGGGTATACTCGGTTAGTCAATAATAAAATTTACATTGCTTACCTGCCCCAAAAAATGAAAATCAAAGGCGCATCATGGCTAATTAATTTAACTGTAATAATTAACGAACTTACATGATAGATGCATCTATTACGATATAACAGCAGGATACTTTTTAAAATTTAGTTAATATTTTTAATTTGATTTTGAAACCAATTAACAGTTTAATTTGGATGTATATCTCAGTAATGGCTGTGCGAGACAGACATTCAAGACACAGCTATGTAAAGAAAACGTAATTCCGTAACAAAATATTAACAATTTTTAAATTAATAAAACTGAAGGAATTTGTTTTTACCTTCTGATGTTTTGGCAGCATTTGAACTTGTCACGCTAATTTTGGGCTAATATTACCGACATTTTTTGGCGATCATGTGTTATCGGTGTCAGTTTTCTTGTCTTATAGAAGTATTTCAGGAATATGTTATTTATGTAATCGCCGTTTTGTTATTGTTATTAAATATAGGTTAGGTAAGATATACAGTATTAATGTCACATACCTCACCGACCTGTGAAGAATTGTGTGTGTAGTTGAAGGTCGTTTGGGTTGAGCCGCTCTCTTACGCAAAGTTTTCTCTACGTGTGTACTTGTGTTTGTGTATGTGTTCTTAGTGTTTGAATGGGTGGGTATATTCGAGAGATGATGCAGCCTATGCTGTGTTGCCCGCCTTCCTCCCCCGCTATATAGGACAACTCAAGGGCAAGGCTACACACAGACACACACACACACACATACCGTCTATCTCGGTGTTTTCTTCTCTTCCTTGCTCATTCATTCTGTCTTTGTTCTACGTTTTGCCCCTCCTTTTCATACCGTGCTCCATGTTTGTTGCTTCAAGCCGTGCTATTTAATTAAATGTTTTTTCTTCTATTTGTCGAACCTGTCCTACCCAACTGTTTAATTCTGTTTCTTATTATTATTATTTTTAATATTATCATTATTACTCGAAATTTAACAAAAATTTTTTAAAAATGTGTTTATACTCGTGTATGTGTGTGTGTGTGTAATTACATTAAAAATATCAAGCACTGAGCATTACTCTTTAAATGCCACGGATTTCATTATTGTGGATTTATGTGGTTTTTATTTTCTTTCTAAGTTTTATGATTATAAACTACCATTACACGATCTATTCTTCCGTTTTTTTAGTTAGGTATTTTGAGGTTATCGGAATTACTTTTAAGACTGTTCTTAGTACAAATGTAGGAGAGCTTCTTATTTATTAAAGCTTTAGTGACTGGAAAATAAATAAATTGTTAATAAGCATAAAGTGAACCATAATATTAAATAATAAAAAGTAAAAAAAACATTAGCGGTGTTAATGAAATGTTATATACATTAGACCCTCGACCGAAAAATTAGTAACTATTTTCTTCGTTCTGAAGTAGTTCTTTTCTCTCTAGTTTTGTTTATTTTTTGCCATAAACCTTGGTTAATTTAGTTCTTAGTGAATTAACTTAAATGTATTTATTAAATGGGTTTTTTTTTTTCGTAAATCTCTTCATAACCGCTCAAATCATTTCACTTATTTTTGCCTGTGAAGAATGGCTTCAATCCTCGCGATATCCGTCCAAAGAATCTAACTATTACCCATTGTATCTGTTACAATTTATTTTGCTCGAAATAATTTTCTCATAAAAATAATTTATATAATTAAAACACCATAAAAAAATTAATCTTAAATTCTCTTTAGTAGATAGTATTTTTTTTCCTTAAATGTCATTAAGCAAATGTTTTTTTTTCTACATTTTTTAACTTTTATTATTATTTTCTTCTTCTTTTTACCTCCGGAACCATCGTTAGGTATATCTTCAGAGGATGAGATGAATGAATTGTAACGTTTGTGAAAATGCCATGCCTGTCCGGGATTCGAACCCTGGACCTCCGGATGAAAGGCGGACACGCTACCACTCGCGCCACGGAGGCCGGCAACTTTTATTATTAGATTCTGTTTTCCTTAGCCACTACTTATTATTTGGAGTATCCCGTAGGTCGTCTTTTAACCTAATTACCTGGTTAATTTATATTAACAATTGTATTGCTTCAATTATAGTTACGAAATTATGAAAACCGTAACACGTACTACAGTATTAGCTTTACATTTAATGCCTGTTTTCAATGTTTTATTTTGGTAATACGTATCTGTGTTCGTATTTGTGTAATCAAGATGTTTATTTGATCAATAACATTTACTAATTTAGATAAGTAAATTGCGGTTTATAATGTCCTTTTCTACATTATATGTAGAATGCATTTAAAAAACTCTCATGCTTTTCTTTGTAATAATTTTTTTGTGTTTAAAAAACGTATACAGGAATAATTAAAAAAAAAAAAAAATTAAATCGTTTGCTAACTGTGATAAACTAATATAGGAACGTTGCAAATAATAATAATGTTTTTTTTTTTTTAGATAAATAAACAAGATCTTTCTAAAAGAGTTAATTTTTCCCTTTCTTTGTTTTGCAATTAAATGATAAAATTAATTTAGATTATCTAGGTCGGTAATCGGAAGGGTTGTAATATAATTTTGTATATTTTTAATTAATTTATGGGCTGCTATTTTTGTAAAACATTGTTTTTAGTAAAAACACTGATTTCGATCTAATAATGAGCATAAGATGTTTGATGTTCTCTTGTGTGTTGGAATTTTAATGGTAATAATGGTATTTACATTAAAATAATCGTACCTGGAGGAAATTCTGTTTTTATACTTCTCTACCTCCTGTAGTAATTTTCTAGTCTGTAATTCATATTATATATAGTAAATGAAGTTATTAAGAAGATAACTTTGTATAGTTATTTAAATAATTGACTCGTAAAACATTATAATCGCCAAAGTTGACAAGCTACACAAATTTTGTTTTGTTTGTTTTTACTTTCATTCCGAATCTATTCATTGTTTTTATTTTGCTAAATATGACTTCGGCGTAATCAAGTAGTCCATTTATCCGTAATAAGTTATACCTTTTATTTATTTTTTTTTTAATCTTTGTTATCTTTTTTGATTCTAATTCGGGTAAGTTGTAAGTTGTATATCATCCAAAAGTTTCCATTATCAGTTATCTGTTTTTCAGCATTATTTAGACACGAACTGTATACAGTCGTATCCATTCGTTAAGAAATTCACCTGACCCGACCGCTCAAGGTTTGATAAAAAAAGTAATCAACTAAACCAAGGTTATGCTTATTTATTTATACAGTGTGCGTCACCTGACATCATACGTTCAATTCACGTTTATATTTGCTTTATTATAAGTTGCAAACTTATGTAATTTATGTACGTAATTTTAACCTGTGTATGCAATTTATCTGTTACATTGAACTTTTTGAAATTCCGTACACAGTATTACATGTATACGTAATATATTTGATAAATTACAATTTTGAGTTGCGTGTAATGTCTTTTGTTCAATTTATAGTCTTTTACTAGTTGCTATCATAAGGAGTATTTTGTTTATTATTTTTACAAAATCCAAACGATGTCCAAATATAAAGATAAAATTATTTATAAATAATTTTCTTTAAAAAAATTATTTAAAAACTTTAGTTTCTCATTATTAGTTGTACGTTTCGATCATTAAAACAATAATAATAATAATAATAATAATGATAATTGATGAAATAATACAGTTCTGTATATTACAGCATATTTTGTCAGTTTGGTTGAAAGAGAAAAAAGCTATTTATGTATAATTTAATGTTTACGTTCCAGCCGATCTTTGTGATTGAGTGACTGCCTTTTATTAGGAAGATTTCGGGTTCGAACCCCGTTTTTCAGACATTAAAAAAATTTATCAAGAAACTGTAATTTGCTGTTAACGTATTATTTTTGGTCTAAATAAATAAAATAATTATTGATTATTGCAAATGCAAAAATAATAAAAGATTATTAATTTATAAAGAAAAAAAATTAAATTTTACTGGCAAATGAAATTTAATATAATTTACTTATAGGTATTTAAACGTACATATATTTTGGCTGAAATGTAATTTTTAAATAATTTTGTTATATGCAATTACTTTTTCAAAATTTTATAATAATTTTACTTTTTTTGTTTAATTATTTTATTGATCTGAATGAGGTAAAATGTTAAAGTATGTGATTTTGCTAATTACATTTTTTTCTCGCAAATTGCAAAAAACCAACATAATTTACACAAACCATTTAAACATAATTATGTTTTATGTTTTTTTTTTTTTTTAGTTTTTTTCTCGGAGTAACTTTTTGATCTGAACTAATATAAATGGGAAGTTTTCTTTATTATTATTTGTTTCGAGGAAGAACAGTTTTTTTAATAGTATTTTGTTTGACTCACTACCCTTGACCATCTGTAAAATAGAGAAAACACATCAAATGAATTTTTTTCCGTTTACTCCAAAACAGAATTTCATAAATGAAACAGCTCATGATCGAGTAATCTGTATTGCTGTCTAAGCGTTTGTATCATCGGATGGTTTTAATCATTTTTTGTAATTCATTGCATAACCTCGAAGCTTTGTACGTAGAAATATATGATGAGATGGTTTTAGCGTATGGAAAATTTCATATTTGACCCGTACTCAAACTCGAGTCGATTCGGATGGAAGGTTGGAGATGCTACATAAAATACAATGATTATTAATATATTAAAAAAGTTACAAAAAATACTTACAAAACCTTTTACATTTCAGTATTGTTAGTATTTATTTCGTAATAGATATTTTTCTGCCCTTATTGTCTATAACTTATTTTTTCTTTTTTTTTACTCTCGTTCGTGTACAAAGTAGAAATAGCTTGATAGTGGAAGCGAACGGCTGAGCGGTTTGCTGGAGGGAAGTTAGTTCTGGGTTTAGGATTGTAGGGTACATTTTATTCTCACAAATCATTGCACCTAATCGCCTGTAAACCCAGACCGTTGCTATTTGTGCACAAATTCATTCCGCTGATGTTAAATCTTACACTAACATGTGCACATGTTAGGTGCAAGTCGGTTCAGTTTTACTGGTTAAATTTGTTTCATAAATTTATTTAACGCTTCAAAATTAATTATGGGAATTAATATTTATTGAAATATCAATAATTTTCATTCGGTTTTAAAATATTCATTATGTTTTTTTATTCTGTTATTTGTTCTACGTATCGTGTTACGTGACATTACAATATTGAAGCACATAAATTATTTTATACTTTAATCAGAATTATAACCTAATATTTTGAAAAAAATTAATTCATTTGATAATTAATTATTTTGATAAAAATTATTGTTTAATACCCTATATTAAGGAATATGTTAGGGTTCATATTTATTTTTTTTCTGAATGGCCTTAAATCTAGCCATATGATATTAGATGTGTGTGTGCGCGCGCGCGCCCTATTTCGACTTCATTTTTTAAACATGTTATGGTACAACTGTTTTTAATCCAATTTGTCATCCGTTATTCCCTATACAGAATGTAAACCCTTTTAACCGCTGGAGAATTGCCTACATTTTTTTATGCAATTTTTTTTTTTTTTTTTTTTTTTTTTAATTTGTAAGTTTGTAATATATTTGCACCGGGAATTTAAACGTTCACAAAACATTCAGAAATATAATTCTATAATGAATGGTTATTTGGTGTTACTGATCATTACAAATATATTTTATTCCTTTATCGATTTTGCAATATAAATTCAGTTAACTAGTTTCAAAACATTCTATTTTTTCTGTGTAGAATTCCACACGGTACTAAGACAAATAGGGATATGGATAAATTCCAATTTTTTTTTTTTTAAATGAAAATTGGAATTTTCCTTAAGGTGAATTAGAACAATGATTATAGAAATATGTATTTAAATAAAAGTGTAAAGCATGATTTCACGTTTTTTATGATTGATATTTGATTATGATTGATTGATTGATATTTGTAGATTGGCTGGTCGAAATAAATGTAGATTGGTTTGTTTATTAATAGCATAGTCACGTGGTTTATGTATAAGTATATTTATACGCTTCACATACTTAAACGCTTCATTGTATTAGCCAACAATTTTGAAACTATTGAACGGATGTTAAGATGTGTTGTAGTTTCCTAAATCTGGACACCTTTTGTAAAATGTGTGTAACGTATTTTTTGCAAACTCATTTTCCATTTAGGATAATTAAATTTTTTTTTGTATAATTCTTAACTACTATTTTTAGCCATTTGACTGGTTTTAACTGTTAACTTTCTATTCTATGCTAATCTTTTAGCCTGAAACATTACTACATAATTCTGGGTGTTTCAAATTTTTTAAAATCTTATGTATGTCTTTCGTCGCAGATTTTTCTGTGTTGTAATTATAGGCGCGCGCGCGCACACGTACACACAAGCACGTACTTTTTAACTATTTAACAATGGTTCAGTAACCTAATTCCTCTCTACCAAGATCCCATCTTATAAAATGTTTCTTCTGTTTGTCTCAAGATTTCCTCCTTTTATCACATTTTTATTCAAGTGCATAATTTTCAGTATACTTTGCCACTATTAACTAATAATGTAGAACAGAGCGTCTGTTTGTTTAATGAATTTGTCGAGTATTTGAGTGAATTTCTGAGTATGGAATTGCTAAATTCCATACTCATTGTGTCTTATTTATTGCCTGTATGTCGTTTTAGTATTACCTCTCTTTTTCTGTTTTAACCTCAGGGACCACCGTAAGGTATTAATTCAGAGGATGATATTTTAGTATTATCTAAGCATTCTTAGGGATAGGGAGGTTCGTAGTCTGTGCGTACATTTTATTTTTGGCAAGAAGCGAGGGCTACTCAAGCGCTTACATAAGAGAAAAGAGAGAAATTATGTAAGGTACACCCTGATATAGTATAAATTGTTTCGTTACAGATCTATTCGGATTTGTTATAAAAATATTTGGCTTTTTTTTTAATGTCCTAGGAACATTTTGGTTATTTTGAATTTAGTGCGTCTATTAGGCAAAATTAAACTGTATCTAATCTTTTAAATATTTTTATTTGATAATATTATTTGTGTGTCGTAATAAGTTTTGTTACTTAATTTTTACTTCATCATCTCATTAAAATATGATTGTATAAGTAAACGAACGCTGATGTTTTAAATTTTGTTTTTTTTTTGCCAACGTATCTGGATTTTCGATTGGTAGGGCGTCAAAGAAGATGACGCTAAATCTATGACATACTATTTAGTCAGTAAGATTTAATTTTTAATAAAATGAAAGTAATTTAATGTAAAACTGTTAACGTAGCCAAAACGGATTACGGAATTGTTTTATATTTGTTTTGATTGGTAGGTGGTGGCTCCATCCCAGTGGTAATAAGCGGTGGCTCCTCTAAGGGGGCCGTATAATGCTTAAATGCGGGTCCAGCCTTGGGAGGTGGGGGGGTAAAAGAAACGATGTAATTTTGGTTAAAAAAAAGTAGTCTTATGATCGTGTCGGTATGATCACTAAATTTTAAATACCGCTAACTCTGACTTCAAGCAACATTGTGTTAACTGTTGCTTGAAATCAGAAAGTATTGCAATTATATTATTGTAGCATTACTGTATTCAATAGCGGTCTTCGGATGGGTGGAAGGAGAGGTGTTACGGTAGTAGTAGTAGTAGTAGTAGTAGTAGTAGCAGTGTAGTAGCTGCAGTAGTAGTAATAGTAGTGGTCTTTTGTATAGATATACTCGTACAGCACTTTCATCAGTTTCTTTCCTCGTTCCATCCCGTGAGGTGGTGTTACGTTTTGAATTTATTGGTAGTTATTCTGTGTATTACTATGATGTATGTATGGTAAGAACAAGGACGGGTTCACGTAGTACAATACCCACGTTATCCGTTGTTCTCTCAGAGTAGCACTCAGAGATATTCCGACCAGCCCTTCTATATTTCTTATCTTCTTTCTCTCTCACTCCTGCGTGTTAAAGGAGGAAACATATTACGCACACATAGAATATATTACACGGGTTCTTACCCTCTCATCTATTAAATCTTACCCTCTAAAATTCCCTTTCCATTCAAGAGTTGCATACATACAGTGGTCTAAGGTTGTCGTGTGTCGACGCATGCGCGTTTGATATATTGTATATATAATCATTTTTTACATTACTGAACAGCATTTTGATTTAATAATACAATCTTGTGTTATTAAGGTTTACATTAATAAATTATTTATCATAAGAGTTTATTATAATTAATTGATTACAATTTATATATTTATTTATTCATTCTACTTCTTATAACTTCGTGTTAAAATTTGATTTGGTAATCTGTTAATTTTATTTTATTTTTTTCTTTACGTGGTTATCATTGTTCATGAATTTGAAGATTCGATTGTAATGTCCTTCAGTGCGTGCGTGCGTGCATGCAATCCATTATTTTTATTGTTAAACAAGAAATACTGCGACTTAATTTTTTTTTTTTTTTTTTTTACCTCATTATTTGTATATTTATCGAGTTTAGATTCTATTTATATTGTGATGTGTCATAATGGCGAACTTGTAAATTTATTTATGGCTTCTGTTAACCGATACAATGTAACTTGCATAGAAATAAAACTGATATGATACCCTTTGAAAGAAAATCAAGGTTTTAGATTTTTTCTTTTTATAAATATTATTTATTTAAAACATAGTTATGGTTAATATTAGTGAGTGGTGAGATCTGTGTAATTGACACGTTTTCTTGTTATAATTTCCATTGTTATTTTATTATCATAATTTTCATTTTAATGATATCTAAAAAAAAAATCTTCATTAGCTACAAAATGAGAAAGGTTTCTTTTATGACATTTACTTATTTGAAGTTATTAATTTAAAAAAAAAAAAACCTTGTATGTGGGAGGAAACTTTTTTTTAAATATCTGGTGCTTCAAAAATAATTCTCTCTTCCTCTTTTACTTTCGTAAATAAATTTTTACAAAAATTTATCATTTTTAAAAAGGTTTTCTTATAAGTATTATCATAAGATAAGTGATTTCTCATAGCTGGTTTTGTTACATAATTTTTATGTATACTGTTTGATGTAGATGGTTAACATACGAGGGTGGTCTGAAAAGTTTCCGACCTAACAAAGATACAAGACATTTTTTTAGACATTTTTTTTTATTTTTCAACATAATCTTGTACCTCTACACACTTCTCCCAGCGATGCTCCCATCTCTGTAACCCGTCCAAATAGTACTCGGCGTTTTTCT
>JAAAKQ030076871.1:0-15210 GCA_010016005.3 Zanna intricata | reverse complement strand
GAACCACAATTAAGTATTACATCAGAGGATGAAGATGAATGAATTGTAGCGTATGTGAAAAATGCCATGCCTGACCGTGATTCGAACCCGGGACCTCCGGATGAAAGACCGAGACACTACCACTCGGCCACGGAGGCCGGCTCCTTATACGCCTATTAAATTATATTTACACTTTTTTTTTAAATGAAAAGTTCATAAAATTTTATTCTATTAATAATTTCTGATATTTTTTTTTATCGTAATTTTTTTTACGATCAGAGGTTAATAATGATTAATAAAACAATATATTTAAATTAAAAATAAAAAAAAAAAGAAGGAAATGAAATCGGATTCTCGTCGATATGCCATCCTCTTTTAAGATCCAATTATTTCATTAATTAAAATTTCATTTGGCTATAAGTCTAGAACCAATGAAAATAAATACCACTTATATATCGTTGAAAATCTCACAATGAGGTCTTATTACTGCGGTGAAGAAAAAGTAAAAAAAAAACAAATTTTTTGGGATTATGTGATTTTTTTTTGGACATTTTTGGTTCAATCGATTGCAATTAAAAAGAGAGGTGCACAACTACATGTTATAACAGTCCTAAATCCAAAATTTCAACATTCTACAGCTAATCGTTTTTGAGTAATGCGAGATACGTACAGATATCACACCGAAACTAGTTAAAATGGATTCAGGGATGGTCAAACTGGATATTTCCGTTAAATTATGAAAATCGAAATTTTTCGCGATCACAATACTTTCTTCACTTCGTAGGCGTATTATTGTACAGCCACAGGTCGACCAAAGATTGTACAAGACTACACTTCATTCAGATTCATACACATCATCCTCATTCATCCTCTAAAGTAATACCGTAACGGTAGTTCCAGAGGCTAAACAGATAAAAGAGAGAGGTCGACCGTTCCTGAGCCGTATAGTTAACTGAAAAATAAAATTTAATTAAAAAATAATCTATCAAATCAAAAAATATTTCAAAACTAAAATGTTATTTTACATATTATTCAACCTAATTATTTATTTTGAAATAGATAAATTTCGATTAGACGTATATAGCATGTCTATACGTACATATGTACGTGTAGACGTATATAGCCTAACTCGTGACGTCTAAGCCTTACGTCGTACCGTGACGTCTGTACGTACGTACGTACGTAGAGACGTCACACCGAACGTAATCAAAATGGATTCAGGGATGGTCAAAATGGATATTTCCGTTGAAATCTGAAAGCCGAAATTTTTCACGATCACAATACTTCCTTTATTTCGTACAAGGAAGTAATGAATAAAATTAGATTACATATTAATTATTTAAAATATTAACTTATGAAATAATGTTAAACTAAATATACTCTCTCTTTCTCTTTTTCTGTTTAGCCTTCCGGAACGACTGTAAGGTATTACTTCAGAGGATGATATGTATAAAGGGTAGTCTTGTATAGTCCCAGGTTGATCGTTCCTGAGATGTGTGGTTAATTGAAACCCTACCACCAGAGAACACCGGTATCTACGATCTAGTATGCATACTAACGTATAAAATAAACTAAAGGTAAATATATTAAATATATCGAAAATAACTAAAAAACAATTCACAATTCGTAATGCATTAATGAAAATTATTTAAGTATAGGTTGAACGGGATTCAAAAAATTTTTATTTTCTAATTAGTTTTATTTAAGAATTCATCACTAGAGTATTGTTTTTTTTTATATAAAAGAAACATCTTTTAAACGGCTAGGTCATTTATTAAGAATAGCAAAAGAATCGTTTCCGAAGTATTTTACTGAATAATTCGAAAATGGTTCTGTTGACATTTTTTTTTTTTTTTAATTTATAGTCCCATCAACAATTAAAGTCATTAGTGACTTATCAGTGTAATATAACTGTACTGGTAAATTTTTAATCTTATCAAACTCAGGTCTCTCCCTTTATTAGGATTTGAGCCTGAGAACTTCGACTTCGAAATCAGCTCAGATTTACTACGACGAGTTTACCACTAGACCAAAGCGGTGGGTTAACATTTATTTATTTTATTCTGTTTAAATTGATAAAATATTACAAAATATTTTAAGTTGATAATATTTTTTTTATTAAAATTTTTATTTTATTAGGCATATTCGTAAAGTAAGGGTCGTTTGGTCATTTAAAAAAATTAACTAATAAGAAAAGTATACTTACAGTTTTAGATTTACTATTTCACTTTTCTACATAATAGCCGTTAGTTCTGAGCACTTTTCGTAACGCTGCACCAGTTTCATTAACCCCTCTGCATAGAAGTTCGCCGTCTGGGAATTGAACCGGTTGACAACGGCAGTCTTGAGTTCCTCGTCGTTTTCAAACCGTGGACCACCAAGCCACGTTTTAAAATGCAAGAAGAGGAAATAGTCGCTAGGTGCAAGGTCGAGACAACGGGGAGAGTAGTCAAAAGATTCCCAACGAAAATCTTGAATCTTCTTCTTGGTTAAGGCAGAGGTGTTAGGTCGCGCGTTATCGTGAAAGAGGATTACGCTAGACGACAATTTCCCGTGTCGTCGATTTTTGATCGCACGTCTCGGTTTGATGAGCGTTTTGCAGTACACATCAGCTGTAATTGTTGATCCACATTCTATAAAATCAATCAGAATGACGCCCTTTCCATCGGTCTGAATATTAGGCCTGCCACTCCGCTCTTCGTCATGCACATTTGTGCGGCCATTTTTAAAGTTTCGACACCATTGGCTAACCTTTCCTTCACGCATTACTATAGTTCCATACACTACGCATATCCTCCGATGAATTTCAGCCTTTTGCACACAAAAAACGAATCACAGCGCGCAGTTCACAATTGGTGGTCACGGACGTTGCAATCTGCTTCACCGGCAGGCAAACGACTAGTGAATCAAAACAACTGCAGTGGTTTCATAAGTAGTAGTTAGATGGCCCTGCATGCGTGAAACTGTGTTCAAACCCGCTAATATTTAAATATAAGCCGACGGCCCTTACTTTATGATATGCCTCGTATTTTTTTTTTCTTTTTTTTTTTTAACCTGCGGAACCACAATCAAGTATCACTTCAGAGGATGAAGATGAATGATTTGTAGCGTGTGTGAAAATGCCATGCCTAACCGGGATTCGAACCCGGGACCTCCGGATGAAATATGCCTCGTATTACAAATATATAAAGAAACTGTTTTGACTGTCCAATTTGTATAGTTGTTAGCACAGTGACAATTCGATCACTCAGTCACGGTTTCAATTCCCAGTATACGTCTAGCATTTTTTAATGTGTCATTTTTTCTTCCTTGTTAAACTACCATGCGCTTAGCGTGTCCCAAGATCGTAATAGCAAAATTAAAAAAAATAAAACCCGTTCAATGTTCTATTATTATTTTAATCAATAGCTTATTGTAATTTTCAGTTCTTCTGAAATCTCCTACATTTTGTTTTTTAATTTCGATTTTCATTTTCTAGGCTATGTTGTCAGTACAGTACACTAGACAGAGTGTTTGACTTAAAAGAGGCTGAGGCCTCTTAAGTCAAGTCTTAAGTGATGAGTCACTTAATTGTTGATACTAAATTTTTGTTAAAATGCGTATATTGGTGTGAAATGGGAAAAATAATGTGGGAGATGTTAGTACGACTGGAGCTGTAGTGGAAAGACCTGTTTTTTGCCGGCACATTTGAGTATTGTCAGAATGTGTAATGCATTGGCTTTTGAACAAGGCTGCGTAATCGTGTATTGTTATTTGTTAAAATGCGGTTAACTGATGAAAAACTTGTTTCGTGATGGAAACAATTTTGAGACGAAATCTCATGTTGTGTGTCGGTGAAAATCCAGAAAGATATTTGAAAAGGGAGTACCAATGAAAGATTTTATTCAGAAGTTAAAAAAAATCGTGATATAAGTTTGCTATCAGACTAGAAATGTGCCTGAAACAGGTCAGTTTTAACAACGTAGGGGTCGTATAGGACATTAAAACGATAGTTACAAGATCTCCTCGTAACTCTTTGCGGAGACTAAGCCGGCAAAAGAACATTCCAGTATGCTGCAGCAAAGAGAATGCTGAAATGTTTTTCTTATCGAATACATTTTCCATGAGCTAACTAATGCTGATTATATCAGCGGTAGAAGAACCTCATTACAGGCAACAATGGGATTTTAAATCAAGTGATTTTCACAGATGAAACGTGGTTTAAGCCAAGGTGGATACGTTAATATTCCGAACTACCGGACCTGGTTTACTAAAAACCCAAAAATTTTCTTTGAATTTCCACTATACCCACAAAAAAACAATAGACATATGGTGTGCGGTTTCAAGGCGACGAATAATAGAACCCTTATTTCTTGAAAAAAAAAAAAAAAACAGTGGATACTGCCGTCTACTAAGAAATTATCCTACTTTAATAGTCTTACTGCAAGAGAATGAACGTGACTGCTGTTTGAAACAGGGCAGGACCACTTGCCATACAACTCACTCTAATATGGAATTGCTACAGGATTTTTTTCGGTGGAAGAATCATTTCTAAAGGATTGTGGCCAACAAGATCCCCTGATTTGACTAATCCAGACTTCTTTCTATGGGATTACTTTAAAGAAATTGTTTACAACAGCAATCGACGCACTCTGTAGGAATTGAAAATAAACATTACCAATGCCATACAGGGAAAATGCAGGGTACAGCTAACAACAGTATCCGGGAACGTGCTGACAAACGTGTTGTCAACTGTATAAAGCAGATGGACATTTTTTTTCAATACATTCTATAAATTATTATACGTTTGCCAAAATACTACGATTATTATTATTCTATGGATTATACTAAGTGATGGAGCCTCTTTTAAGTTGGACATCTGAATAAAAGAAAGTATGTTAATCAGATAAAATTTTGCATGACGGACTTTTTCAAATTTAGACATTTTATGATCGCCTTTAAGCAAAAAACACAATTTTAATATTTAAAAACTCCTTACGTATGTTTGTATGCTGACGCGTTGTTTCTTTTTTTTTTCTTGATATCTCTAAACTGGAGGGACCGATTTGAATTAAATTGGGACACGGTTATTTCTATACTAGCTGTAGAGCGTGCCATAGGAACGCCTCTGCAGCTAGGCCCTGGCGGGCGGTCTTTTTGAAGAAAAACTATCACATAAATAAATTAAAAAATTATTAATATTTATTTCGTATATATAAGTGATATATCAATATATATTAATATAACAAGTATACACCTTGCCACTACGAGACATGTACTAACGAATCGAGGATTTCCGCTAGCGATCGGTACATTTCGGTGCTATGCTAAGGGAGACGCACACATAGACAAATGCCATTTAGTAGGGTAGAATATGAAACATCGATGTTACTTAATTTTGATCACAATCGATCTATGGAGCAGGGAAATACAGTCCTTATTGAACTCATATATCAAAGTTTTACTCAAACGCGTAAATCTTAAAAAATAAAATTTTTCACATAATTTAATTTCACTTAGATAGTTAAAATACTTTTTTATATTTTTTTTTTATTCTCAGTGTTATTCAAATCTCTGTATAAAGGTGGGGACAAGAACATTTTTTCTTTTCTATAGTTTTTGGACTCAAAGTCATAATTTTGTATTAATTACAGATGATTCTATTATAGTACATTATTACATGTCACTTTGGTTTGTATTTGGGCAATTTCATTCAGGAGCGTAGGATAATAACACTAATTGTTTTGGTATCTTTTTGTCAGTTATAGTTTTGGCTTGATATTTTCATTCTGGATAAATTGTATTTTATGAAATTTTATACTATTATTTCTGATTCTGAGACATTAATGCCGTTTAGTTTTAGTTAGAACTTTTTTTTTTTTTTTTTTTTTTTTTAGTAATTTGACATCTATTATAAAAAGCCAAATTGAACAGAAAAAAATGTATTATTTTTAATTTTCAGTGCTTAAAAAAAAAAGGTTTCATTGTTTTTAAAAAAGTGAACGTTACAATTTATTCAATGTTACTAAATCTATTACAATAGAAAATAGTTTACTAACTGGAAGATTTGTTTTATATTTTTTAACAATAAAGTCGCGTGTTGATTGCATTGCCTTTTTGCTTTTATTTGTTTTGTAATACTTAAATTGAACAACTTAACATATGTTTCGGTTTATTTTATTCAAAGTTGACATAATTATTTATTCAATTAAAAAAAATTAATACTGAACGAAATGCTTGAAAAAAAAAAACATGATTTATTTTATAGCTGCGTAATTTAATGAGAGAGAGCGAGAAAGTGAGCGAGCGCATATAAATACACATAATAAACAAATAAACAGATTTTATCGTTACCACTCACTCATACAACGCAAAAAATTATTATATTGACCTGACAGTGGTTGAATATTAGTCAGGAAGGAGTATATAGAAGTAACAGAAACAAGCTTCCGCAATTAGCTGTGGAACCAATATATACAAATTAAACACAACTCACTAATTCACAAATGTACGTACTAATTAACAACACACAAATCAATTATGTTTAATTAATTAATATTACTCTAATAAAACAAATTGACGTAATACGCCCAGTATTCCCCCCTCCTTCTAAACTTTTATTTATTGAGTTCCCTAAAACTAAATGATTAAAAAGCGTACAAAATTATTTTATATAGTACAAGGAAAAAACTTTGAGTAGGAGTAATAAAGCATTACTTTTAATGGGCATTTCGTAAGTTAGTTACACAACAGAATTATTCTGTAAATAATTAATACTACAAAAAATTAAAGTACCATTCTTCTTCATAAATCAAGGCACTAGAATACGGGCTTGTAGTTTTAACAATAATTGGGCTCGCCTAGATTTGAATAAATTTTAAAAAAATAACAGTGATAATGGAGGTTTGTATTACTGTAATGAATTAATTAATCACCACTGGTCATAGTTCACTTTCACAATAAACATTCTGAGGATAATTTTTATTGAAAATTGTACTTTTTTTCTATAAACCGATTCGCTTTAATTATTTTTAATACCTGTCTAAAATTCAGTAACTTTTAAATAAATTTGAATAAATAAATCTTTTATTTTGAAAGTTAAATAAATAATTCACGGGTAGATAGATATGTTACTCCATTGGAAAAAAAAATTAACTACACCAGAATTCGTCAAAATTGATCGAGAGAAATTGAAGTTGATCGAGAGTTAAATTGATCGATTTCATATAATTGATCGTTTTCATATTTAATAAAAAAATAGATTTGATTAAACTCCATTTTTTTTTATACATAAAATTTTTTTAAGATAAAAACATAAATTTATAAAATATTTTTAAAAAAATCACAATTCAGAATATATTAATGAAATTAATTTGACCAAATATTAACCTATATATTGAACGGCAAGCAGAAAATCTGTGCTTTTTTAAAAGTACTGATTAAGGTTATCTAAAATTTCATCAGAAAATTATTATTATTGTTGAAAATAAAATATTTTAACTGAATTTAAAATTAAAATTTTTGGAAAGATTTTTTTAACCGTTCGGAAATTTATTAAACCAAGCCATGAAAGTTTAGGGGATAGAGAAAAGATTTCTTCATATTCTACCGGTAGATGGCTTTAGGATCGCATAATTTTTCTAATATTAATCAATTCTAACAATACTATGCGTCCGTTTGAAAATTGATACACCACGGAATATTTTTTTAGAAAAGTTATGATTATATTAATTTATTTATTTAAAAGTTATTGTACCTTGAAAATGAGTAAGAATTCTGAAGAGCTTCGATACACTTAGAAAGTTTATTACAAAAAAGGAAAGAAAACTAGTCATGCTGCGAAAAATTTTGTAATATTTATAGACACGATACAACAGTACAAAACTGGTTCAAATATTTTCAATCTGATAATTTAGATGTCAACGATCCTACTTCGCTCTGGTAGACCGATGACTGAAAAAGTATATGTCTATAATAGAGAAAGACCGGCCCAGTTGCGGCCGTGATATCAGTAACGAACTAAACATCGAACAAAAAGCAGTTTTAAACTGTTTGAAGAAGGCTGGATAGTCGAATTTTCGACATTTTATTTTGTTTCCACTTGTCAACTTCCAGCATCGTAAAGAAACACGCTTCTAACTTGTCCCGCTCTTGCCGGCCTCCGTGGCATGAGTGGTAGCGTCTCGGTCTTTCATCCGGAGGTTCCGGGTTCGAATCCCGGTCAGGCATGGCATTTTCACACACGCTACAAACCATTCATCTCATCTTCTGGAGATATACTTAATGGTAGTTCCGGGAGGTTAAACAAAAAAAAAAACTTGTCCCGCTCAAATTTATTCATCATTAAATTGAATGTAACTCAAAAACGACTCAACCAATCTTCATCATATTTTCACATGCACAACTTCAGTTACAATGCTACAGTATATCTAAATTTGAATTAATTGATTCAGTAGTTATGGAGATTTTGAAGCCACAAAGTTTTATACATATGGCCACAATAAATATATAAAGAAATCAAAATTTAAATGAATGATATTTTTATAGTCGACATACCTCAGAACGTAAAGAAAATTTTATTTTATTTTACCCCCCTCCATCCGACGATAATAATATAGTAGTTTTCTTCGAAAAACAAAAACTGAACGAAACCGAAACCTTTTTTGAATCAACTCATTGTGGGTGATGAGAAAGAAAAATTTTGAATCAACTCATTGTGGGACAATGAATATGACAATAATGTATTGGAAAAGTTTGTGATCAAAGAAAAGTGTACCTTTGTAATCAGTGTCAAAACCAGGATTGGCACTGAAAAAATAATGTTGTGCTTGCGAGTGTGTGTGTGTGTGTTGGACTGGAAAGGAAGTGTTCACTAAGTTGCTTAAGCAATAGTTTCAAGACAGAGGATACCAATTAATTGTACCCACAAGCTTCAGGAAGACTGAGACAGTTTTATTCATACGGAAACAGTGTATGCTATTTCATGTTATGATAATAATATGCAACATTAGATATTGCAACTCCACTGGTTAAGAATTGAATTTCTACAAGCAGCAGTAAAAATAATTTCCCTAAAGAAAGCATGCTTAAATTTCAGTCATTCATCAGAAGTTAATTCTATACATTCTGCAGCTGACTATTCCTGAGACAGTGTTGTTATCTGAATTCGTAGTGATCCCAGTATGCCTACACTATGATGTGGCTGGTCATTTGGTGTAGTGGTTTACATTCTGTTTTAATAAAAATTCCTAGCATTTTTTCATTTACCATTAATCCAACTTCCTCATTAAAATACATGGAAAAGCAAGCCCAAGGATGTAATGAAATAAAATTAAAAAAAAAAATACCTGATTTATCTGAATCCTGTTCAACATGAACATAAATATACAAATAACACGTACATAAATAATTTTTATTTTCTTATTTGGTAGTTATTTTTATACTTAGTAAGGAATATGTTTTATAATTCCATCCAAAAATAAAAAACACTTAATTTTTCGAGATAAACATCTTTTATTTGTCAACATAGCTTTTTTTTAAGCATATTATTTTATCCAGTGCTGCTCCACTTTGTTGATACCTTCCAAATAATAAGATTGTTCCAACTCTACAAAATAGGTATTTGTTCTTGCAATCACTTTCTCTTTTGTATAAAATTGCCTTCCTACCATCTTTTCATGCTGGGGAAGAAATAGTAGTCTGAAGGAGCCAAATCTGGAGATTAGGCTGGAGATACAGAACGATTTGAAACCCAAACTATCAATTTTATGGCCACAACTGTAGAGGAATGAACATATCCATTATTGTGATGGAAAAGGACTCTTTTTCTTGCAGCTGAGTATTCAAATGGTCCAATAACATTTCATAGTATTTCTCTGTAATCATTCAATCTTTCTCTAAATAGTCAATGAGCATTATCCCTTGCGAATCCTAAAAGATAGTCACCTTAATCTTCCCAGCCGATGGAACAGCCTTCACCTTCTTTGGAGCAGACTTCCTGTTGGCAACCCATTGTTTGGAATGTTTCTTGATCTCAAGTGTGTAGTGGTGCATGTTTCGTCTACAGTGATGAAACAATGATTAAAATCCCGTACATTTCACTGAAACAGCTGTAAACCACTTATGGAAATCTTGCACATTATTTTTGGTCAATTGTGAGCAATCACAGCACTCATCTTGCAGATAACTTTTTCATGTTCAAGTATTGATGCAAAATATCATGTGCTCGTAATCTCCACAGCAGTAGCAATTTCATGCACTTTCACTCTTCTCTCATCCAACACCATTTCATGAATTTTATCAATCATTCAGAAATAGTGATCTCAAAGGGCGTCTAGAACGTTCAGCATCATCTGTGGTCATTTGACCACTACAAAAATTTTAAAACCACTGATAAACTGTTCGAATTGAAGTTGCAGATCCATTATAATATTTATCAAGTCTTTCTTTAGTCTCCTGAAGGATTTGGCCTTAACTACCTTGGTAATGTTTAATCAAGCTGCTAAACTCTCTTTCATCCATTTTTTAGAAATTACTCAACTTCCTCAATTCTAAGGGACACCAAACATAGAGGAATTAACTGATCAGGTCAAAACTTAATGTGTCTTCTTTAACTGAAAATTTCCTCGATATGCACCAATGGTGGATATTCTTGGACTTTACACGGACTTTCAAATCATCCTCATATTAATGTATTTAGCTTAAAATTATTTGCATATATATATCAAATAAAATAAAGATTTATTAATGTAACAAAACATAAATTCAATGTTAAACATGTAATAATTTTTTTAACGAGAAATTAATTTTGTAGTGTATGAAAAATTCCAAGCCTTTCTGGGATTCAAACCCAGAACCTTCCAGATGAAAGTAGAAATACTCCATTCTGAAGGTCAGCAATTGTTAATCATATTTAATTCTTGTATTTTCCTTTTCACAAGCGAATGATTATTAAAACATATAAACTCAAAATTATTTATGATCTATTTAAATTAAAATTCTAAGCAATTAAATTTATATATTTTATTTTGTTTTATTATTCCACTTGTAAATTAAAATCATTAAAAGAGATAATTTAATTTTATCAGTTAATATAATGAAAAAGATCAATTTTCATATAAAAATTCATTAATTCATAAGTATTTCTCTTATTACTATTAGAGGTATAATATAAAATTTATGTTTTAAAAATAGAAAAAAGACTGGCAATAAAAACAAAAGCAAATGCTACTTCTGTATACAAAAACCAAGAGAAATAAAAATATGAGTAAGATGGATGCAATGTATAAATGTTGTGGGTAGTGAAACAGGAAATGCAAAGTAGCAGTGATGCAAGACACATAACTACTCGTATAAATAAAGAGTATTTTACACGTTATCTTCTTATTACATTTAGTACCTGTAACTTTAAAAAAAAAGCAACTTAATAATAATGCTATAAAAGAGGTTTCATAAAGAACTGTAAATTGTATAAAACCTCTCATTTTACTTTTATTTATATAGAAAGTTTTTAAAATCAGTCATCAAAATTTAGTACAAATAAAACAGAGAGGAACTAAAGATTTATAAGAAAACAAACCAAAATCATAATTTATTGCAATATGGAAAAGGGATACCTATTTGCACAGATGTATTATATTTTAACTTGGTCAGGTTGCAGTGAAGGTTAGAATGTATTAGTAAATAAACTTGATAAGAGTTGCTCCGACTATTTATTATTTCCAATTATCCCCCTCACCACCATTTAAGTATTAAAAAATAAATAGATATAAAGGAAAATAAATTCTTTTATCTTCTATCTAATATTAGTCAAAGAGATGAAAAAATAATGTTTTGCTGCTTAGTCGCTTAAAATATAAAACTGACTGATAAAACATAAGATTTATAACCAACTCAGTTAACATCTAAAGCAACTTTACTGTCTTGTCAAGTAATTAGATTCCTATAAATTATTCTTTTATTATCTTCACACATATATTATGTTTTTTCTTCCTTATTGTATTTCTATTTTAATAATTTATTATTTTTAAATTTATTGCTGAATTATTCTATAGATGTACAACTATTACTTTCCATAAGTTATTCTACAATAACAGGGATTTGGCTATTATTTACTGAAATCTATTTTTATTCCCTTACAATTTCTTTATTTTCATTTCTTCTTCTTATTCCAGTTTTCATATATATTCTGAATTCACTTTTCTTAGCATATTATTAGTTCTTATTTGAATGTCTGTTAATTTTTTTATTGCACCCACAAAATAAAAAATAGTTGGATTTTAAACTTTGAAACAGTTTTGAAATTTTGAATGAAATGATTTACAAAAATTTGTAGCCTTTTCCATTATTTTCAATGATGTGACACTTATAATAATGGAGGAAATTTTGCATTTCCTATCAAATAATCATCTAATTTATCAAGGTCACTTTTACTAAACATAAATAAGTAAAAAGAAAAAATTAAATCATTTATAAAAACATGAAGATATTATTTGTTAGAAAATAACAAGAAAACCATAATGAATAATCATAATGAGAACAAAATGTTATATATATATATTATTTAGTAACCTTTCTGGATATTAGATACTTTTAATATGCCCACCAGGCTTGTCTAGTGATTAACATGACATCGCAAATCAGCTGATTTCAAAATCCAGAGTTGTAAGGTTCAAATCCTAGTAAAGGTAGTTATTCTTATATGGATTTGAATACTAGATCATGGATACTGGTGTTATTTGGTGGTTCGGTTTCAATTAACCACCCTTCTCAGTAGTAGTCGAACTGAGATTGTACAAGACTACACTTCATTCACATTCGTACTTATCATCCTCATTCATCCTCTGAAGTAATACCTTATGGTAGTTACAGAGGGTAAACAGAAAAAGAGAGAGAGATACTTTTAATATACTTGTACTTTAAATATTTATTTGTCTAATTGTTTTCTACCCGGCTACTTGATGGGCCCGACCACCAGCTGATCCTTGATGCAACTTAAAACAAGCGTTTTCCTACTTAGAGAACTAAATCTTTTGCTCCCTGCTGACCATTGGTACAATTTGATTTGTTACCCAGATGGAATTAAGCATAATTTTATGTAAAAAGATAGCAGTCATAAAGTATCTTAGAAAATGTTAATACAAATGTAATGAAAAAAATGAAAAAAGAAATATTTTTTGAAAAGAGATAAGGTAATTTTATTCCGATACTTTCTTATTAAACGGAGGCTACCTCTACACAGCACGGTGCGACTGTAACATTAGGTTTATTTGCTATCTATGTTGAAGAAAATACTTTTTTTAATAGTTGGCGCTTAACGCGGTCAAGGTTAAGTTACTCAAGTTACTAGGTTAAGTTAAGCTAAGTTCGTCGGTCTCCGTGCACGAATAGTAGAGTCTTGGTCATTCATCCGGAGGTCCCGGGTTCGAATACTGGTCAGGCATGGCATTTTCACTCAAATCATTCTTTTTTATGAATCATTCATCTCATCCTCTGATGTAATACTTAACGGTCGTTCCGGAGATTAAAAAACAAAAAGTAGAGGTTAAGTTACAGTCAAAAAACAAAAACGCGCGAAAAACATAGGGGCACAGCTCGCCACTATTTAGATTCATATCTGGTTGAATATATGTGGCAATCGGCGGTCTCTGGCAACATATTCAACGAGCTCTTCGGCGACATCGTTGAGTTTTGGGAGTCTGTTCAAGCAAGAAAATAGTTTGTAAAATTTCGAAAATTTTGTATAATATAAAAGCCTATACTGTGTGTACATGTTTGAGTTTTTTAAAAACATCATTCTTCCTTCCGAATCCAGTGGCCTCTTTTTAATTAGAAAGAAGTACTTTTATCCTTAAACAAAACTAATTACACCATTCTGCATTTGTCTTTTATTCAAATGATGTTTTATAAAATGAGGTGTTTTTATCAGTATTTGTAATGCTGATTTCAAATATGTAGCTAGATTTTTTCTACCACGTCAGGGTTTTTTACTATTTAATTTTTTAAATATAAGAAATTTCGTATATTTTGAATTGTTTTCCTGTGAGTCAAAGGTATTTTCGATTATGATAAATTATTTTGCAGATTTTTGTTTATGGTCTTGGACTTAAAAAACGACTTTCTACCACAAAAACTGTAAATATCTTGATCATTCAACAAAAAGAATTAGAAGAATTAAAAACTTTTGAAGTTCTTACATGGTTTAATAAGTACAAAATGAAACCAAATTGACAACCACAACTATACTTTACAATAAATCTTGAATTAACATAGTAAAATTGATCAATTAATACAAAAATGCTTAAAAAAAGTAAAAAAAATGTTCAAAATGTATGTCCATTGATACTTTTTTCTCAAAGTTTAAGTTTTTTCTTTGCAGGTGGATTGAAATTTTTTTGACTTCTTGGGACTGCCTGCACTTTTGCAGTCACGCTTCAACATATAACAGTAGTCGGCCACCTTCTTTGGTACCTCTTTTCCATGTCCTTAATATCTTGGTGAAACCTTTCCCCAAGATCACCAAGATTCACTTACATCACCAAGATTTTTGAGAAGAAATCGATGTGAGAGTGAAGGAAATGTATTTTTATGCTCATATTGCAACCCAGCTTCTTGAAATTGGTTAACATTTTCTTTACAATTTTTCTGTATTCAGGTTCCTTGTTATTTCCTAAGAATTTTTCTACAACTTCCTTAAAAGATACCCAAGCATTCTTCTCTGTAGCAGTCATAATTTTCTCAAAATCATTGTCCTTCATTAGTTTTCTAATTTGCGGCCCTACAAAAATGCCTTCTTTCAATTTCTCACTCAGTATCTTTGGGAACTTCCCAGTACAGTATTAAAAGCAGTCTCCCTCTTTTGAAAGAGCTTTGGTGAACTGTTTCATTAAACCTAATTTGATGTGTAGAAGGGAAAGTAATACTTCCTCCCTTTGTAACATTTCCTCCCTTTGTAATACTTCCTGCCTTTGTTATAAGGCATTCATTGACAATATTCTTTGAGCCAACTGCTAAATTTTGTCTAGCAGGCCAGGTAGTGGTCGTCCAGTGCTTGTCTTTAGCTCGGCTGTCCCACTCAAAAATAAAACATGGCATTTTGGTGTAGCCACCCTGTTGTCCAAGTAACATTCCAATAACTTTCAAATCACCACATACTTTCCAACAGTGTTTTTCATATTGCACACATTCCAGAAGTGTTTTTAGGTTTTCATAAGTTTCCTTAAGATGTACTGAATGGGCTATTGGAATGGACCC
>JAAAKQ030076861.1:0-13693 GCA_010016005.3 Zanna intricata | reverse complement strand
CTTCAAACTTAAAGAAAATAATACCTACAATTTGTTGTATATGTTTTGCATAATTTTTTCTTCCATTTTTTTTATTAAAATTAATAATAGTTCAGTTTTAACATTTATATACACAGCAATTCTGTTACAGTACGTGGGTGTATAAAACAGAATAATATTTCCTAATAAACGAAAGTAATATATAGTCACCGCCAAATAATGGTGAGCTTGGAGTGGAGACGATTACTACCCAACATAAAAACATGTTGCTCATTATTAGTAATCCCCTTACCGAATAATTGTTCTATATTTAACAAAGGACATGCAACAATTCTGAAATGAAATATTGTTGGCTAATTCTGTACTGTACATTGTAAAATGTAATAACAGATGACAAAATATTATCTATTACTAATTACGCGGTAAATACGGCAATAGATGATTATTACTGTAACTTTAATTATTAACTTGAAATTGAATTATTTGTTTAATTCCTGAGGTAGAATGTTCTCCTCGCTGTTATAACAATCTTCACTGTAATTATCACTTTATCACTACATAATACGGCATATTATCACTATATAATGAAAGATTCTGTCTGAGAATCGATTAACTATTCTTAGCTCCAATATTCACCTTAAATTTTTTTAACCTTTTCACAGTAAGGTTTCCAGAGTTCGTTGCTCATCGAATTCATTTTATCTTCACACATTTTCTGTGCTTCCGACATCTTAAATAATGTGTTGTGGCTCACAACATGTTGTTTTACCTCTGACCAAACCTGAATTTAAATCAGGATGGTAAGGTAGAAGCCACAGAACTTGATGCCCGCTTTTTTCCAACAATTCATCAAATTGGTAACTTTTTCTGTTACTTTTATTCAACTTAATTAGTTCATATGATTGCGGTTTACGCATTTGAGAAAATGGAATATGATGTTTCTGTAGCCAAACAGTCTTGTCTTGTTTCTTGCTTGATGACAATGGAAGTTTTTCAAAAAGTGTATTATGATATGAAGCATTGTCAATAACTATTACAGACTCAGGAGGAAAGTTAGGAACTAATTTTACTTCAGTCCATTTCAAATAATTTTTAGTATTCATCCTTTCATTATAATTGCCACTTTTTTGATTTAGTGTCGAAGCTAACATTGCATTTGGAATAAAGCCCATTTCATTTCCGGTGTGAATTACAACTAAGTGTTCACCTGTAAACAAAGTCCTCACTGCAGTTGTATTTCCATGATTTTGCCGCTGAGTGAGATGAAAATACATAGGATTCATCTATGAAAATACACAAAATTCTTCTTAAACTAGTTTCACTACTGTTAAAATTAATTTTAATTTTCAATTCTTTACAGAGTTTAACTGTTGGCAACTCTACTATCTGAGTGAAATTCATTAACAGTTTGCCTAACCACACCTTTATCAATATCATCTTATCAGATAACTGGTTTAGAAGTTTCTTTTTCTTTTTCAGGGTGATGAATGAATATTCTGGCCCCTCAGATCAAAGAAGTTCTATTGTTTCTTTTCATAGGTTTTGAACATGAGTAGCTGTAGTTCTCTTTTTACTTCTGTGTAGTGATTAAATGCTTATCATTTTTTAGGAATGACAACAAACATGGAAAAAAAAGAGAAACAAAAATAAAATAAAATAAAAATAATTGTTTTCTATTTGAAACAAGATGTCACTTTATTAACAATACATTGCTTCATAACGAACAGTTGCATCTTGCTTATGGGACTAAGAGATAACTAATCATGGCATTCCAATGTTTCAGAGATCAATAGTACAGCATTGATGTGTGGGCTGATCATCCAAGTTGCCATTCCATGACGGCTACTGTACTAATCTAATGAAAAATGTCAGGAAACAATTCCAAAATAATTCTTGTATCAACATAAAAAAAATTCATTTGCAGTTGATGTTCTTAAAATATAAACTCACTGCTCTGTTAGTATTAAGATTAGGCTAGAACATTCAGCATCAGTGAGATGATATTTTTAGTTTGTAAATTTATTTTCATTTATTTGTTTAATTGTTTGTTTTGAGAGTTCACATGAATGTGCTATGTTTTACCTATGTTTTTTGTGTAAAAATGATGTTTTAAGATTTATGTTTCATTTCATCCCTGTTGCACACGATCCAGCATATTAATTTTAATATAGTGTAGTTTCATGCCATGTTAACTGACCATTGTACTTCTATTTTCCATTGTAACTCTTGTTTATGTGCTGATGTTAGAATCGCAGGTGTATGCATTCTTCAAAATGGGTGGAAGAAGTCTGCCGAGCAGAAACAGACTTCCCTATCTTAGAGGCTGCCAGACGTTCTGATCACAGTTTATATACGATTTTCTGAATTTCTATTGTACTTGTTGGCATTAAGTAAAGACATATGACTTGTATTTGTGTTCCTATTGTCTGTGAAAAAAAATAAACTGGATGAGGTGCTAAAAAATTCTGAGTACCGGGTTGAATCGTGATGACGTGCGGGGCCAGGGAGGCAGCCCAATTGCTGAAGATTCCTTGGTTTGTGACACATGCAAGAGTGTCTTGGATTGGGGTACATCAAAGGACGCATGGGGGCCCCTCGAGGTATGAGAGGCCGCACAGAGGAGGGGGTCAGGTGTGAGGTGTGCACAATGTGTACATGACCCCCGGAAGGTTAGATGTAGGGACTGGAAGGGTAGCTTCCCTGAGGAGGGGCATTTCGGCACTCCACAAGCTGAGGGTCAGAATTGCTTCAATGAGCCAGGGGAGACCCCAATGAGGGTCCTTTTCAAAGGAACCAAGCTTGGGGATTGGTACATTCATCTGCTGCGACGTCACTGAGGGGAGCAGCTGATGACATGCCTAATGGTGGTTCCAGCTGCTCCTTGTGTGCCTAATAAAAAAAAAAATATCACTGCACTAATGAAAAACTCATTTTACATTAAAAACATTTCTCAAAACATGTATGATTGTTTAGCTTAGGAAATTCACACCATATTAAGAAAAAAATTCAGTATTACCAATAGCACAAAAATAATTACCCTACATATCCTTGTTACAAAAAATGTTTAAATTTTGGATCGTTTAACTTCTGGACCACCTGTGATATAACTTTTTAACATATTTACAGTTATAACTAATCATACAATTTCTAAGGCCAATAAACAATATAATAAGAAAATCGAGTCATTATTTTAAGCCTATAATATCTATTTTCTTTATGAGTGCACTCAGGTTAAATTAGTTCTGATATTTTATATACAGTCTTAAACATAACTGTTTTTCATACTAAACATACAACTTTTACTGTTATAAATTAAGGTTTCCATTTTTAAATTTCCAATTGTTTTTTTCCTATTCTTCTTGATTTAAATACACATAATATAACAATGTAATTTTGAATGACCAATATTTCTTTAACACTTATATAAAAATTCATTTGCAGATAATAAAATACTGAATCTGTTTATGCCTACCATAGAGTTAATAGTGAGGGTATAAACAACATGATTACAAAAAGTTGTTACACAAAAACATTAAAATAAATGACTGATTGGCTGGTTGTTATAAACCAAACTGTTTGCAAGTATTACTTTGAGTAAATAAGTTGATTTTCTGATTTAATATAAAAAACATCTTCAAGAGCTTTTTAATTATAATATGTTAATGTTATGATATCAAACCCTATGTTTTAAAACGGTTTTCATTTCAAAATGTGGCAAATTTTTAAACAACTCCTGTAAATATGGACGAGTGAGTGAATTAACAGTATTAAACTTACATACAATTTGAATTTACAAAGAATATCAAAATGTCTTGTATAATAGTTAATGTTGAAGTAGAAATATTGTGTTTGAGATCATCAAGCACAAAAAAATATGACTATAAGTGAACTTTACAGCAAACAAAGGTGAATAAAGGAGAAAGATTATAATTTTTAAAGTGTTGATTTTTTTACAACTACTTATATTAATATAAACAAGTTTTCCATATAACAAATAGGATGAAAATAATCCAGATTAATGAGATTTCACTACACAATAAATAATTAATAGTTATGGGTAAAATAAATTTTTTTTTAATATAAAATACATACAATAAAAAAAAAAAGTAATAGAGAACAGAATAAGGAATATATTAAATTTAAGTTAAAACTATAGAGAGACTGCTAATAATTAATGTAGAGTAACAATTTTGTTAAGTAATTTGATGTTTTATCATGCTACACAATGTTTTTATTCCAAGATACAAGAAAGTTATTTTGATATACAATATGTAACACAATTTTGAAGCACAAGAATAAGAGGCAGTGCGAACTACAGAAACATGAGATAAGAAAATTTATATTTTGAGATGACAAGCGAACCAAAATCCAATTATCAGATTACTGAATGTATAAATCTGAACGTCTAGGAAAAAAGAAGGCTTGCCAACTATCTCTTTAAAATTATCATATCTCATAGTATAAGATGCTATGTGACCAAACCAACTGTTCAGATCATATATTACACACCATTTACCACACCCCAACACAGACACAATCTACTCACTCTTCCTTGTGAAGCCTACTGTGCCAACATTCAAAAAAATAAAAATCATCATAATTATCATAAAAAATTATATATAAAATTAATATAGAATATTAATGATGGCCAACGTACAAATTTATTATCACTATAATATTCTCTATAAATATAAATTTTTTTATACATATATCAAATATGAAATTAAAAATATTTAATTCAATATTAACAAAAAGAACCACATGCATATAATGCTGAAAAGTGAGACAATAATAACTGGGTGTTGCACAATAAAAATGCATGGTGCTTACTGCCTCACCATGCAGCTGTGGGTAAGCAAAGGCAGACACCTGTTTCTGAAATCAAAGGAATCAATATTGAGAAGAACCTGGAAAAATCAAAGGAACGAATAAGTTGGTTAAAAACAAATGGTATATTCAGAAAATTAAGGATGTTGGAATACATGTTTGAACTCCCAAACAGACTAATTTGAGGAGAACAGCTGTAAGTAAAACAAAAATTTAGCTAATTCTGCTGTTTTTGTACTCAAGTAGGCATGTAACACAAAGTACATGATAGAATGTATCCAGCCATCAATTTATAGTTAATATTCCTAAATGACAAAACTGATTATCAACAATTATCATCATTATGTCAATTGGGTTTGAAGATGAACGAAATTTGTTCAATTTAATTGATTTAAATAAAATTAACTGGTTAAAATATATTTAAATATAAAATAATACTCTTAATGTAAGTGATGTAGAGCATATTTTTACTTCATTCCGCAGATTTAATGGTTTTATAAATTATACTTATTAATCACAATCCTTATTTTTAAAGCCTAAATTTTCTTTGAAATCTTAAAATAATCTTATATCTTTTAATTAAAATATTATTTATTCATCATATAAACTGTAAAAGATCTAGAAGCAAGATTTATAATTATTCTAAATAATTAATCAACTTTTGTCAAAAAAAAAAAAAAAATTGTTTTTGCTTTTGAAGCATATTTATAAAATATTGCAGTATATGTTCAAGAATAATTTATAAATTTCTAAGGTTTTGAAAAAAAAATTATACAATTGGGGGTTTAAAATTCCTGAAGGGGCACATTAATGTAATTGCTAAATTTATAAAAAGTGACTAAATTGTGACATGCAAATAAGATTAAAGTCTAGCAATGATTCTGATGAATCATAGCAAAGGTTATGTCTGATAATTGATTAATTACCAATTTAAATGCTTCGCATAATCTATTTCTTTAATTAAAACAAGATTGTATTGTTATATTGACATCTACACCAATTATTCTTTAAAAAAAAATTATTAACTGAACAACAGTGTTCATAGAACGAAAGAGGTATTAAAATCTAACAAGACAAGTTTTCTAGTTCTAAGGGAAGTTAGCGCGATTTATCTGGATTCAAATCTGCTTTATACTTTTGTTATAAAATTTATCACCTGAGTTTTGTTTTTGGTTGAAATTACCAAAATTCCGACCAAAAAATGTTTAAATGCAAATGTTTATTTGGGTTTTGTTTTTAATAAGTTTTACTTTGAATATTTTTAGGTGTATTTTTTTTTTGACAGCTTAATTTTTAAAGCTGAAAATGTTATTACGATTTTTGCTCTTTTTATAGATTCAAATGTTATTCTAAAAATCAACAGATACCTAATTATTTGAGAACTGCAAGTGGTAGCATCCTTTAAGGATAGGGAGTATAACTCAATTAAATCCCTGGATCCTCAGGGTGAGATTAAAATCCCACAATAGAAGAGCGACAGACAGTATTGTGGAGATATTTACATTTGGCTATAGTTATCTGTTTACAACTATATGCAATAATGTGAAAGATTAAAGTAGTTCAAGAAGAGCTAACTGTTCGCACTCTGGAGGACATTAAAATTATATTCATTATACCGATTTATGCCGTAATTTAATCTATCACTGCTGGAAAGTATATAACCGAGGATTATGATATATCAATAGAACCACACTATTATTATATTCTAATTGAAATATATAACACGCAAAAATAATATTGAAATTTGTTCCACACGTCAAAAAAAACCCTCCCCTTTAAATGGAAAACCTAAAATAAGATTTAATGATATAACACATTAATGCAGGTACTACTACTGTTGATGTAAAATGTTATTTAATTAATTAATGAATAATAAATTTGTATGTTAGCCAGTCTATACCATACCATAATAACTATATTTAAAAATCTAAGGTTGCAGTGCTGATTTTTTATAATATAACTATTCAGTGCATATACTCTGCAAGCACAATTTTATTTTATTAACAATTTTTCTTTTCCATATCATATATACAGTATATATACATAATATTACGTACATACACAAATATGATATGATTCTGTAAAAAAAAAAAAAAACAAAAACTACTATTGAATCCATTCAATCATTTACCATATTTACTGAACAAACTGAAGCATATAAATCCAAGTTGTACAACACCTAATGAAGAAAAATATTAAATATGCATTAATAAATATACATTACTACTGTATACAATAAATAAATCAAAATTATCAATTCATACTTATTCAGCTTATTCACCCAGCATTGTATATAAAAATAATAACAGCAAAACCAATAATGAGAGTGATATCCTAAATAGACATTAAAACATAAATTGGCACAAAACCATCAATCTGACAAGTGCAATAAGTAACTCATAAGATTAAATAATACCCACTGTTTTGTTGCTGATATTTAATTATATTCAATATTGATTGTACATTTATTCATCTTATTAAATATATATTTATATTTAATAAATGTATTGGGGAGAGTAAAAATCTGATGATGATGACAAATCATCAAGAATTGATTTTTTAACCACCACAAAAATTTAAATTAAACTTCAAAATAAATTATAATTAAATATAATTTTGGTGAAAACTAATCGAAAATGAAGAGTGAACTCACAGTACAGTAAATAGATGAAAAACGGGTATAATAAAGGAATAATTTGAAGCAATCTGACTTTTTATTTGTCATTCATTATAAGATGGTCAACAGAAGATTGGAATGGGGAAAATGAAGTTAAAAATTTGTTTATCAGTGTAATCATAAAAAATTAAAACTTAATTTAATGTATTCAAGACTTGAATGCATTAAATGGTGATCAGAAACTATTATAATTTTGATTACAAACACGTAAACAGTTTTTTTATGTAATAATTATGTATTTTTATGGCTATAATTATGGGATAATTAAAAGATTATTTTTTTGGGGGCAGTAATTTAAGTAATTTTAAATAACTGATATCTAGTCAAATATTAATTTATTTCTAAGTCTCAGTAGACAATGAAACATTTTGGGGGTCAAGTTGAAAACCTTGGGAACACATTTAATTCCATTGCTTGCGAGCGAGCGAGTTCAAGTGAATTTTTTACTATGTAATTTAATGAATCAAGAGATGTGGCAAAAATTTCTCTGCTCATATGTTTTGTGAGATATGAATGCAATAAGGACAGATCAATCAAAGAAAATATGTTGTTTTGCAAATCAATATCTGGTTATTTAACAGGACAAAGTCTTTTTGATGTTTTTTATGAAGCTACTAAAAACTATAACATACATTAGACAAACGTTTTTGCAGTATACAGTGACATTGCAAAGGGGATAAGAGGAAAGAACAGCGGATTTCTGAAAACATTAAAAGATCGTTTTATACCAAGGATGGAACAGATGCACTGATTCCTTCCACAGACATGCTCTTGCCTCAAAAGTATGCCTCAAATAAATTTTTTGGAAAGCTGTAACAATTGTTATGTTTAATAAAAGTCTACCATTACAGAATAGGCTATTTGCTAAACTATGCAATGAAATGAGTGAAAAGAAAAAATCTCTTCGTTTCTATACAGAAGTCAACTTTTTTTTTTTTTTTTTACAGAAAAATGCAAATATGTATTTTAAAATATCTATTTTGAAAATAGCTGATTGATGTATTTTCATATTTAAATGATATTAATTTGAATTTACAAAGACTTGATAAAAACATTTTATTAATGACAAAGCAAAAATTTTGATGTTTCCACTCACTTCTGATTATACTGAGAAAAAATTAGGTGAAGAAGACAATATTATTCACACAACTTGGATAGCATGAAGATGCATTTGTGCGAGCTAAACATCCAGTAGGTGAAGTATTTCCTGGAAGATATAAATTATTTCTCTACAAGATGGTACTGAATCTTTTTACTGAAAAAAAAAAAAAAAAAATTGTTGCAGCTGCTAAGTTACCAGTTGATATTAAAAACCAGCTCATCGAAATGTCTGCTGATAAATTGTTACAACTAGAATTCACATCTGAAGATTTTGGCTTCCTCACCGAAGTAAATATGAAAATTTAGTCACAGAAGCATTGAAAATATTAATCTTCTTTCTTTTCTGTTTAGTCTGCATTACCACTATAAGGTATTACTTCAGAGGAAGATATGTATGAATGTAAATGAATTCTAGTCTTAGATTTAGTGTCAGATTGACCATTGATGTGTGGTTAATTGAAATCCAACCGCCTAGTATTAATTGAAATTGAAAATATTAATCCCTTTTGATCTGTCTCATCTTTGTGTAAATGTTTTTTGTCTATGGTTTTACTAAAAATTAAATATAGGAATCTACCTGAAAACAATCAAACTTATCACCTGAAAACAATTTGCTTTTGTGTGTTTCTAACATAGATCCACGTAAGGAGAAACTTTTACATGAAACACAAATGCAAACATCTCAATAATTTATTTTCTTTATAAGTGTATTTATAAATGTAAATAAAATGTTTATAATAAACGACTTTGGCGTAAAATTATTTCATCATTGTTTATATGTAAAGTTGTAGGCTAATTTTGTGACCCTCCAGATTCAAAAACGCTGCACAACATTAAGTTAAATCATTAAAAATGATGCTGAAAATTAATAAGAATTGATACTATCTGAAATGTAATAAAAAAAAAAAAAAAAACTTCAATAACTGTAAAATAGTTGTCTGACAATTTTATAATCACATCTACATTAACATTATCTGTACACCTGATATTAGTAACAGATAATTTTTAACAATTTAATTTTATAAAACTGACAAAATTTTACTTTTCATGAAACTTTATATCATAAAAAATTACTAAAAAGAGAAAAGTGATTTTCAATACATGAAATAATAAAACAAAAGCAGAACACACATAAAAGAAACACAAAATACATAGAAAAAGAAGATGAGACAAAATAGATGTAAGGATTAATTAAATCCATGTAGAAGGTAGAAAAAAAATTATATAATGAAAATAAAACACAATTAAAGGGTGAGATTTTACCCTTTTAAAAGTAATAAAAAATTGTAAATACACAGAAGAACAGATAAAAGACAGTGATAAATAAGACAAGAATAATCAACAAGATTTGATTAAAAACTGTAAGAATTATATTATATAATGTAAAAAAAAAAAAAAAAAACGCACAGAAAAAAGTATAAAATGATTGAACAGAAATTAAATAAATTAATCTTAAATAAGTGAATGAATATAAGACTACAGTACCGATCCGTGGTACTCGGCTAACTGGTTAGTAGCTGATATAAAAAGCACATAGCCACTTATAAAAAAAAAATCTACATTTAACGTTAACAATTTTAGAAAACAGTTTAATTAAATGGCACTTAAACTGTTTCTTTGACATTTTACCTGTTTATATTTCAGAATACAACAAATTTTTCTATAATATAAGTAGAACACTTAAGGTTTACAGGGAATTTTGTATTATTTAAAAATATAAAAATAACATTAATACACTTAAGATTCAATTAGTTCAAGAAATTCACTCCAAATAAAACAAAAGATATATATATATAATAATCATGATACAACTTTAACAATGAGTTTAAAGTTTTATATCTCCCTTTGTACTAACGTATAAAATTTGGGCAATCTTATTTTAATTACTGGTGGTTCTTCTGTTATACTATGAAATTCAATTTCTTTTTTTTAATCTAAAGGAAAAAAAGGAAAAATAAATAAAGGTGAATATATATATATATATATATATATATATATACACTTATAACTACTTTAAATGGAATAAAATTTTATGGCTAAATAAATTGGTAATTAATTAATAATTGCTAAATAAATTGGTATAAATCTGGTAATTTTTATACAGATTTTTAATTATTCGCTTTTTCTAAATAACTAGTACGAAAGGTACCCAAAAACAATGAGAATTATTTTCTGTAAGCAAGTGGTTTGATAAAATATATGGGTCAGTTTATGATAGTTCTTTCAATCCTTGGCACACTCTCAGATGGTTCTCCCTCTTGTCATCAGAAAGCAGTCCTAGTACAAACTTTGCTGCAATACACTCAATCCCATGGGAAAAGTGACCGATTTTATATTCATGTAACTACTAATGGGATCAGTGAAGGGATGTATGAATTAACTAGCGTGGTGTTCAGACTTCCTTTTTTTAAAATTTAACAGTGTTCGCATCACAGACTGTTCATAATAACCAAAACTTTAACAGTATGCTTTGAACTTTGGTTGTGAAAGGAGAAATGGACAACATGCAAATATTAAGTTTTGCTTTAAATTGGGTAAAAGTGCGACAGACACTATTAAAATGATATAAACTGTTTATAGTAGTGAAGCAATGAGTCGTAAAAATGTTTTTAAGTGGTATGCAAAGTTTCATGGTAGTAGAGAACACTGAAAATGATTCACATCCAGGAGCATCATTAACAGTTTGAGTAGAAGAAAATGTTCAAAAAGTAGCTGAAATTCTTCAAAATGGTTGTTGTGCATCTAACAGGTTAATTGAGGAGATCACTGAAATTCCTAAAACAATTGTGCATTACATTCTAACTGAAAATTTGGGCAAAAAGATGATCTGTTGCTGTTTTTTGCCCCCACTCACTTACTGACGATCCAGTAGAACACTGCAAAGACATGAAAAGATCAGCTGCTAGGGACCCAGAGTTCATATCTTGAATCGTAACAAGTGATGAAACATGGTATTTTCAGTATGAGGCACTTACAAAGTGCCAAAGCTTGGAATGGAAAGGTTTAGAATGTCAGAGACCAAAAAAAAAGTGCACATGCCGAAAAGCCGTGTCAAGACACTGCTCACTGTTTTCTTAGATTCAAAAAAATTATCCATAGAGAATTCGCTCCAGAAGGTCAAATGGTGAATGCAGATTACTACTTGGGTGTTTTAAATCGTTTATGGGTGAGGATTGTTTGGGTTCGACCTGAATACCGGAATTCAGCAACATGGTTTTGTTGCACGACAATGCACTGGCATATAGAGCAAGATCGTATGCAATTTCTTGGCTAAAAAATGTATAGTGGTTTTGAATACCCTCCTCCTTATTTGCCTGATTTGTCATTGTGCACACTTCTGGTTATCTCCAAAACTGAAAATGGCAATGATAGGAAAGACTTCGACATGATTTCAGATACCCAGAGGGTATGACCATGGTACTGCAGGCAATTTCAAACGTTGAGTATCAGAATTGTTTTGAACAATCTTTTGAATGCTTCCAATTGTGTATTGACTCACAAGAGGCCTATTTTTAATAAAAAGTCATATAAACTAAAAATAAACGTCTTGTATTTTATTTCACATTAATCACCTTTCCTGTGGGACGGACTGTTTATATCCCATGTTCAAATCTTCAGTTAGGATTTGGCATGAACTCCAAGAAATTCCAGTTATTTCTTCCAATTTGTCGATTGTTCTGCTATATCAAACATAATGGTATCACGCACTTTTTGAACATTTTTGTCTGTTCTGGACATTGAAGGGCAACCCAAATGGGATTCATCTTTTAGTGATATTTAACCATTTCTGAACTGTATAAAAAAAACTGTAGAATAGTAAATTCTTGCCTGGCTTAAAGCATTGAAACCATTTCTGCTGCTGTTTTCTTTAACAATTAGGAGTATTTTTTTTTTAATAATACAAAATTAAAAACACTACAACAGTGACATTTGAAGGAAAACTCATTCGAAGTAATTACAGAATTAATATGCATAGCATATTAATTCTCCCATAGGGAGTAGTAGTATAGTAAAAATAAATAACTTGTGTACATGGGGTCAAAGAGTAAAAAAGGATAAAAAATTATCAGCAGTTAAAGCCTGCTAGGGACTTCATGTAAAATTCATTTACTACTTCAACCAATAAACTCCATTGGTATTCATAAAAATTTTGGCTAGCATGTTGTAAGTAATGATATTAATCAATGTGATATTTAATCTAAAAAAAAAAAAATAGTATTTTTATTTGCTTTCTTGACAAAATAAAATGTTATTAAAGTAAAAAAAAATAAAATTTCAATTGCGGAATGCTCGCTGGAAAGCAAGATGTTATCATGTAATTTAATGCATTGTTCACTGCCTCTACTGACATTAAATAATTAGAGTACTTTTATTTCCAAATAATAAATATAATGATTGTTTTTAATTATTACATAAAGTTTCTTACTTCACTTATATAAGCAAACATAACAATTTTTATTTTTGTATGTTTGTAAGAAGATTCTCTTCTTACAAGATTTAATTAAGAAGCTTTTTAAAAACCATTCCTTAATAAAATAACTGTTAGTTGAAAAGTATTGGATAATCAAAAAACCATTTATTAAAAAACATCCACATTTGTTGAAGATAATGTGAAAACATTGTTTATCAGGCACTATATTTTTATAATTATTTTTACTATTGCATGTTGCAAACTGGCATAACATGAAATTAAATAAAACAAGTATATCAATAATTAGTTTAAAAAAAAGCAACCAACATCAACATCATGTAATGTGATGCACGTCTATAGAATTGTAAGATTCTCACTATTCTTATCGATGCTGTATATTATATATAATGTATATTGGATTCAGACCCAGATATTTTGATTTTTGATAATCTTGCACAGAAATACACATTACTTGCTTTACAGAAGACCATATAATATCACTTAACATGATGAATAGATATAGAATATCAGGATTACCAACGTCGCTACCTACCAGTCAGATGGTGGTGTTTTTGTCAATTTTTACTGATTTTTTTTTTGTCCAAAACTTTTTTCAATACTATGGTACCACCATGAACAGCAGCTGCGTCGATTCAAATAGAGAAAAGTTATGCATGAGCATTAAGAAAAAATACAAA
>JAAAKQ030076828.1:4462-15211 GCA_010016005.3 Zanna intricata | reverse complement strand
GTATCCACAATCTAGTATTCAAATCTGTATAAAAATATTTATCTTTACTAATAAATAATGCTCCTGGCAGGAGGATTACTGCCATGATATGTGAAAACATAAAAATATGTTTTTTCCACCTATTATGGTAATCATTTTACAACCTATAGACACTGGGATCTTAGCTACTTTTAATGCCAGCCAGCTAAACATAACTTTTGAAGAACCACTTTGAAAACATTACTAATAATGACTTAATTTCAATAGTTGGGTTCTGGAAGAAATTCAATATAAAAAATGTAGTTAAAAATATTCAAGTCATGGGAGCAAGAGGAATCAAGCTAAGAGAGGTAATGGAAAGAGCTTTTGCATCATTGTAGAAATAGTTTTGTAGGGTACAGCAGTTAACTGAATTTCACATATATTACAGTTTAGTAACATAACTAAATAAATGACTGTTGAAGAAATTCAATATAAAAAATGCAATTAAAAATATTCAAGTCATCGGAGCAAGTGGCATCAAGCTAAGAGAGCTGCATGGAAAAAAAAATGTTTGCTTCACTGTAGAAATGATTTTGTAGTTTACAACAATTAACTAATTTACACATAAATTACAGTTTGGTGACATAAACTAAAGAGATGGGCACAAATTAGAGAATTTACATTGTAAAGAATTAAGTAACAGATCCACAATGCTGTATTAAATTACTGCCAACTGAAAGTATCAGTGTTTAGAGTAATTTAAACACAATTCCATGAGTTTCTTCAACATTCTATAATAGTAAATGAAACATGGATACACCATTATCATACATCAGAAACCAAACAGCAATGAAAATTGTGGATGGGGGCTGATGAAAGTGCACCAAAGTTAGCAAAAACTTACTCTGATGAAAATTTATGACTATAGTTTTTGGGATTCTCTTGATGTGGTTCTCATGAAGTAACTGGAAAAAGGTAGGAACATCACTGGGAATTATTACACTCCATTACTGGACTAACTGAAAGCTATCAAGCTTTACATCCACATCTAGCCAAAAAGAAAGTGCTCTTTCATCACAAGGCTTGCATCCATCTTTGATTGTTGCTGCACTATTCCATGATCTATGATTTGAAGTGCTTCTACATGTACATTTTTCATCGGATTTGACACTCACTGTGATTCTCACCGATTACTTCGTCAACCCAAATCTGTAGAAATGGGTTCCTGGATGAAGATTCACTTCAAATATGAGTTCAAAGCTGAGGTAACTACTTATTTTGAAAGTTAGACAAACCGATTGAGGGTATTAAAAAATTGGAAATTTGTTCATCTAAATGTGTAGAATTGTAAAAGTGACTGTTGAAAAATAAAATTTCTAATCTTTGTAATTTCTTTATCAGGCCAAGAACGGCTTTCATGTTACATATTACCAGTGAAAGAGATTCTTATTAGTCTGCAACTGTTAAAGAGAATGTATTTAGAAATAAAAAAATTGTCTGCATAAATACTGTAACTCAAGATATGAAATGCAATAATATGATAATGTAAAATAATGTCATTACAATGACATTAAAAATGTTTGAAAATTAAAAAATTACATCAATATGCTGCTATATAATGGTAAAATATAACTGCAGTAAAGATATAATAATATATCTTTAGTGCACAAGCAATTTAAATATATACTTAAAATCAAATGATAATGTTTTGTATTTAATATTGTATATACTGTAACAAATTACAACATAAAAAGGGAATAACATATCACTTTGTTAAAATAACTATTGTATTTTAACAAATAATACAATACAACAAACAAATAACATAACTATAACTAAGACAAGTAGATCTACTGAACTGGGTTACTTTTTTATGAAATTGAAAATAAACTCTTATAATTGATATGATTACATCTTCATTGTCAATGCTGTAAATAATGCTAATCCCTGATAAATTGAACTAATAAGTAACTAAGTGATAAAACTATTCACTTATATCATATGTTTTTGCCATTCTCTAATAGGTGCTCGGAACCTATTGTAAAGATCACTGCCTATAAAACTGAAAAAAAAACTGCAAAACATAATTGTAGACTTCAAAGTAAATTCAATTTGCTATTTTTTAATCATCATTTTCCATACAGGCTTTTATGCAAAATAAAACTCAATTATTTATTTAATAACAAATACAACAGAGTAAATTTTTTCTGTATAAAGGTTCTCTTTCATTATTTTAACATGCATGTAACATCTTCTTACATCATCCATCAGAATCCACATTTTTAGATGCCTTCTGCCTTTCTTAAGACCCACAAAAGTAAAAATAATTAGCTGTGTTTTATTTCAATCATGTCTTCCAAGTATTATTTATCAAAGCATCAAGGGAATGTCTCTTCCCTTCTGTGAACCCAAATTGGTCTTCATCTAACACAACATCTATTTCACATTCTATCATCTATAAATTATTCAAGTTAACATTCAGGACAAATTGAAATGTTAATCTGATGGAGTAATAATTCTCACACTTATCTGTTTCTGTCTCCTCCAGCATTGCAAAAAATATTATTAAAATCTGAAAACACTTTTCCAATTATCAATCCTTTTAAAAAATAATCTGTACACCATTATCACTTAAAATTATAATCTTCAAAACATGAAATCCTTTACAATGTTAAAATAACTTTAGATTTATAATATTAAATTGGAAAAATATAAAATCATTAAAGAGTCTGCGTCAAAGGCAAAATGTATTTAACAATGATCATAGCAATCAATGCCACTTAAAATTATAAAAGTATGAGGATTAATCAGTCACTACACAAGCAAATTATAAAAAAAATTATTTATTCAATATTATTTAATCAATGTATTGATGACAATGAAACTAATGCTAATTTTCAACATTTAGACAAAAACCTCCCAAATCATGAGAGACCTTGCCGATGGTGAGGGGCTTGCGTGCTCAGTGATACAGAATAGCTGGAGCGAAGGTGCAACCATGTCGGAGAGGTATCTGTTGAGAGTCAGACTAAGGAATGATTCCTGAAAGGGGGCAGCAGTAGTTGCTAAGGGCGTAGGTCAGAAGGATTTAAACGGTCATAGCAACAAAAATAATCTGATGGTACAAGACTGAGATTAAGATGGATATGACAACACCTCCCAACCCAACTTTAGAATGGCTTTCCATCTTTTGAGTAGTAGGGGGGGAAGGCATTATCATACAGAAGAATTGTCTTTACAGAGAGAACCAGAATATTTTCTCTTTACTGCAGGTTTCACCTTGTGTTCTAGCATGTCATAATAGTATTCACTGACGATTGTTCACTGTTCTTTCAAACAATCGCAATAAATTGGACTTTTATAGTCCCAATACACCTCTAACATCACTTCATCAACTGTAACGAACATTCTGAATTTTTTCCAGGAAGTCAAACTAAAATGTTTTCATTTCATAATGCAGCAGTTGGATTCCATATCAAATTATTAAAATGTTTTCATTTCATAATGCAGCAGTTGGATTCCATATCAAATTATTAATCCAGATTTCATTAGAGATCTTAAAAACTTTCTGCTAAAAACTGTTATTTAAGTTCCACACAATATGAATTCAGGTGTCTTTGTGATTTTGACTACCTTCAGGTTTTGCAGTAATTCAATTTATCACAGATAACATAATGGACAAGACCCGCATTCCACATTTCAGCAATTTATCAAATTTTTTATAAATTTGATAAATTGTCTCTCCTTGCAACTAAGATCATTAATATAATTTTACAAGGCATCAGTTGAAACCCCCACCAGCCTTCTGCTTTAATGAAAATCAGATTAAATTATTCAATTTAATTATAGAAATTTACATAGTTAATATTCTTTTTACCACACTGTTTTAATATCCAAGAGTGAATTTCAGGTGCTACACCTTCAAAAATCATATCACAGTACACTATTCCTTTCATAGTATATATTTTAATCAGAACTGACATTTTGAAATAAAAAAAGAGGTTATAACAATGAAATTTTTTTCAAACAACTGATATTTTTTTTGTCAGGAGTGCCAAGTTGAACTTCGACAATTTTAGTTTTATATATATATAGAAATGTAAAAAAAGAAATTTACAAACAAATGTAAATTTATATATAACTTTACAAAAAAAAAAGAACAGTCCAAATTCTTGAACTTTTTATTTGACACCCTGTAAACAGTTTTTTTATACAAATAAATTGTCTTGAACAGTAATTAACTTCATAAACGCATGAACATGTAGGTTACTTAAATTACACAGTTAAAATGTAATGTAAAGAAATTATTACATATCATTATCTTTTAAAGTGATTTCAAATCATACTTTTCATAAATATTAAGCATAATATTTTGAAGAAATTATGATTTTTTTTATCCTAAAAAATACTTAGAATTTACCAGTGTCCTGTTGTTATTTATCAGTAAAGATAAAAGTTTAACAAGTACATAGATTTAAAAAAATATAACAGAAATAATTATAAAATAAAGAAAATGCTTTTATCTTTTTGCAATTTTACATTCTTTGAATTTAAGTGACAATATTTAATCAACTGTTATACCTGGACTAGAGATTGGTTTATAACTTTCAACACTGTATTTGATGATAGATGATTTTGATTTATCACCAAAAACCTCTTCTGCAATTTTATCATAGATTGTCTCATCATCATCATTTATTTGCAAATCATTTATAAAGGTAGCAACTTGTTTAGCAGTCTTATAGTGATTCTTTTTGCTGATTTTTGTATGGAATTTCTAAAAAATATACAAATACAAAATTATTTTTAGTAGTACTATTAAAAGAATACGTTTTTTAAAAATTCTTTTTTTTATAAAAATTTTATTAATTCCTGTTTGTAATTAATATTGAAGAATCGCATAACCAATTTAACTTCACACTTGAAAAAAATGTGAAATACTGTCTGTCTATACCATCTTTTACAGCAAATATTGTATTGTTAAAAACACAAACTTGTATAATCATAACTGGATTCTGTATTGTTCACCTTTTTATAGAATAATTCTTTGTACAGTTTTATCCTGTTATTTTCAAACACATTAATTGCTGACCGCAGTAGCAGAGCGATAAGTGAATGCAATTTATCTTTTTCAAATGTATACATTAATGATTTGATCTATTATTTAAAATCAATATTAATGTATGTATTATAATGTAAATTTATTTATAATTTAAAATGGTCAACCTACAAAAAAAAAAGTCTATCAATAAAATCTAAAATCTGACATTATAATTCTGCAGTTCTTCCAGAAACCCTCTATGCTTGCAAGACTCTTTTCCAAATTAAAAATAATACCATAACTGACCAACAACTTAAAATTGAAAGAATTCAGAACGTGCATTAACAAGAGTTACCAAAAGGACAGTTCCTGGAGAATTGTTACAAATGAAACAGTTTACAAGCAAATAGATCCAATCATAAGCATTACGAAGAAACGAAGAATTTTCCCCCATTTCTACCATACCCTCTGAATGCCTGATAACAGAATTTTAAAACAATTGGTTTTGATAAATATTAATAGAAAAACCCAAAGAATTTACGTTCCACACATTTTAACAGATCTAAAAGAAACTGGATTATAAATCGAAGATGCCCCAGATAGAATAAAAATTAACAAAATTTTAAAAACCAAAACATTTAAAATCGAAAGACCAGAAAGACAAGGGACAATAGAGGTTACAGATGCAACCAGAAAACAACAATCTACAGGATGAAGAAGTACTGGAGAAAGAAGTTGGAATCTAAACTAAGGCAAAAAAGAAACAGGAAAGACTGAAATATTGAATTAAGTAGCCCTATGTTGCCTCAAAAAAAAAGTGATAAATTTCACAACATTTAACTATTTTATACATAATAATTTTTATAATACATGATTTTTTCATGCGTAATGATTTACTTTTTTTACTCAACATATGAACTAATAAAAGGAAATTTAACTGAAAAACACAGAAACTTTACAAATTAGTCTTCTGAAAATTAAATGCCTTAACAATAATAAAGAACAAGATTATGAAAATGTTATAACAGATGATTTAATGGTAGCATTTCTATAGTAAAAGCTGTAAAATCAAAACTGCAAAAATAAAATATCCTTATTTCAAGGTCATTGAAACTTATTTAATGAGGAAAAATGTTTGGAAACAGTATATGAACTCTTTTACACTATATGTAAAACAAATTTTTAGGGATATAGGATGTAGGAGGTATACTGAAACAAAATGAGTGGTACTAGATAGGAAATCTTGGAGAGCTGCATCAAACCAGTCAAATGACTGAAGACAAAAAGAAAAATATAAAGGCTGGAGAAATAATAGTACACTGTAATGTTTTATTAAAGATATTTTGAAAATTTGCTTTCAGAAGAAACAGCAGCATGAAATTTGAATAACACAAAACATTAAAGTAAGTCAAGATAATTTCACGTTAATGTTTCACAAGATATAACAATCTGTCCAGATTTATTTTTAATATACATTTACAACATAATACTCATGAACATAGTTTATTCGAACCAAGTTTCCAACTTGAATCAGTCCTCTAAAAATGTTTTAATACTAAAATATTACATAACCGATTAAAAAAAATCAACAATGAAAAATAAGTAGTACTCACACTTAATTCATTTCTGTGGACGATATCATTTCCCATAAGTGTAGCCAAAAGTGGTAAATATTTTTTATCCAGGCTTAAAGCCACAGCTAATTCGGATCGATCATATAGTGTTGTTTCCATGGTAGTTAATCGTAAATTTGCCATAGATAAATAATATCTTGCTCCTTCTAGAATAACAAAATCAGTGTCTTGGGCAAGTATAGCAAAACAGTTTTCTTTTCTAGCAAATTCAGCAATTTCTTCATCATTTTCTTTAACTGACACATGAACCTAAAAACAATTATTCAATGAAATTATACTCTATAATTATGTTAATTCATAACTTAATTAACAATTAAAGTTTTTTTCTTGTACTAATAGAACTCTAATCATTTTGAATCATCTTAGAGATGCTAATCAAACAGTAAAAAGCATTTTGTTTAAACCTCTAAGAAAAAAGAAATTATATTTTTGGTTCTTATATAAAAATAATTAGTTTATATACTGTTGTATAGTAGTCATACAATAAATAAAATAAGAACTATGGTTTAAATAAACAACTTCTATCATTAATTTTAATGCAGTTCTTGTCCAGTAGAGTTAAGATTTCTTTTCCACCTTACTAACAGTTATAACACAAAAAATAAGTTTTCACAAACGAAACTTAAGTCTAGAAAAAATTATGTCTTCAGAGTAATTTTATTTAATTTTCTGGCGCTGACTCGTTCTAACAATTTTCATTACAATATAATTATTTCAAATTGAAGTATTATACTTCAGTATTAAACTGAAGTATAGTACTTTTTGTTAATATAATGCCAAAAATGACAGCAAATAAAGTATAATTATACCGAAGAATAAGCTTTCCATTATATTAATGATTAAGAAATAAATTATGGAATTCAAAAAATGTAAGTTCATAAAACTTTCAAATCTATTTATTTTTATTAAAAACATCAATCAGAATATGCATACTAAATGTTAAAATGCTTCAATCTGTTTTTTGATATGAAATTTGCTTAAAAAAACAAACAAACAACTACAATTTTCTAGAATTATATACAAATTTTTTATTAGATGGATTAAGAAATAATTTTGTACATTGGACAAAATGTACAAAACCATTGTTTAAAATGGTTGTCTTGTTTCAATAATATAGTAAAATAATTCTTAAATGATTTATGGTATTTTTTTGTAATTAAAGAAATGCATATTAAACACAATTACTAATTTTTTTTTTTTTTTGTTTATATAATAGTACTTCTGGTAAATATATTTTTTTGGCCTATAACAACATCTCATACTTTCAATAGAAAAATATATTATGTATTTCCACTATGTTAAACTAGATGAAAAATAAATATGAATAAAGAAATAAATTTTACTTTAAATAATAACCTCCTTTCAATATTAATCATATGTGAATTGGTCATCACCAGAAGTCAACTGGGCAAAAAAAATTTAAAAAATTTTTTCAGCATAGTTATTTATTTTTCATTTAAATCACTTGATTAATTAACTAGTAACATCCAATTACTATAATTTTATTACTGCATAGATAATGTTTATTTATTGCTCATGGCAAAGCACTTAAAATGAGATTCATCTGAAAAAAAAACTGCATTTACAAAAGAGATAATATGAAATACAATAGTCAACTGTTTACACAACAGAGAGCTTTGTCTAGAAGAAAGAACAAAAATTTAGCTGTCATACATTCCTTAACTTCTGACAAAATGAACCTTTCATTTTAAAAATAAATAAAAGACATAATAAATAAGAACCAAAATGTTGGCACAAAACTACTGTAACATGTATTACAGATAATTTCTAAAGGTGCAATGGGAAACATACTATATGCCTTTTTTCAGTTTCAATATTTCTATTTTTCTTTGTTTTTCTCCTTCAACTATATGATTATCTCATTAATGATAACACAATAACAACCATCTCACTCATAAGTTGCCGATAAATCTAACCTATCTCTAGCATAGCAACTGTGTTATTAGCAGTGATTAACTACAAAGTATCCAAGATTTCACACCCCTTTCTCTTCTTAAGAAAAAATTATCAGAATTTCTGATGCTTGTAAATAGTAATAATTTTAGCTAAAACTAGTTACATGATATTTTTATTTCTAATAATATTACATTCACTTAATAACTCTGAAGTAAACTCTTTATCAAGAAACAGAAGCATTTTCAAGGAAAAATTATAATTGAGTTAAGTTTAATAAACTACATCAATTTTCAAAATACAAAACCATATTAACATAGCAGTAGGCTATCTATCAATTATCCAGTAACGTATGTACATAAAAAGATTTCCAGTACTTTAAAAGGATAATTATATATAAACAAATTAAAAAATGTTACTTTATTATACATATAACTAAATAAAATCACCATTTTATCAAATTAACTATAAAAACTCATTTTACTCACCTCGCATCCAAATTCTGCTTTAAACAGAAAACGTGCCACATTTCCTAACCCAGGTGGCAAAATAAAATAATTTTTATGTTTTCGTTTCAAATTTTGACTTTTATATGGAGGCATAGAAATTAAATTTAAAATTTCGTCAACATCTCTCATATTTTGTATTCTTCTTTCCACCCAGCGTGATCTTTTCTCTTCTACTGTAGGTCCATCAAAAAAGAAAACAAGTCGAACATTAAGATTTTTAAAACTCTGTACAAAATGTTCAGCTATTTCTTTGAACTCTTTCATCTGCCCACCACATACCCAGTCAAGATCACCATAAAGACTTCGCAAACAACCAGTCCCATCGACAACAACTGTGGGTAGAGTAACAGTTCCATTTTGTTGCCTGTACAATAAGTAAAAATTACACTATATTAACGAAATCCGTAATAATGCAAAAGAAGAAAATTATAATATAATAGAAAAAAAATATTTTTACCCATATTAATTGAAAAGCACTCAAAAAAAATTAAAGACATTTTTTAATACCAATTTTTTACATAAGAAACTCATGTTCTCAATTTGTAAACTCAACTTTAACAGATGACTTTTTGAATAAAACCAGAATAGTAAAAATGGTGATCTGTCAATTGGCTGAAATAATATTTATTAATGAAAACAGAAAGAGAAAAAAAAACTAATATCAGAAATTAAATTTTTACATTATGAAACAAGAATAGCATTCAAACAAAATAAAATATTTACAAAAAAATAAAAACAAATTTAATAAATGTATTAACAAATCAATAAAAAGTAATAAAAGTAAATTTAAAAGGTCTTAATTACAAATCAAATCATTACTTGCTTAAAAATCTGTGAATAAAAGAATAGGTGTTCAGGAAACTGATGTACTGTAAATTAATGATACAAAACAACTTATGATTTCTATAATATATATCCAAAATGGTTTTTTCATGATAAAATGTGGTTAAATATATAATTTTTGTTAAACAAAAATTTAATGTCAATTAAAGATATAAAATGGAATTAAAGAAGAGATAAAAAACAAAACAAAAGTAATATATTATATAAAATATTTAACATCACAACACTTTACAGTAAGAAAAAGCAGTGATTACATAACTAATTTATTTCACAATTAAAAAATTATCAATACATTATTAAAGAGTTAAATTGCTTAAAAAATCAAAGCCTTATTTATTTAGGAATTACAATTTTATCAATTTCATGGCACTGTTAATATGTGTAATAATCAATAATTATTAATAATACTATCTTGACAATACACAAATCATTAGCCAAACTAATAAAATGAAAATGCGTACAAAAACCAACACTATGATCTATCTTTACACAGCAACATTACATCAAGAAACAAATATTCTCACATTACGCAGTATGATAAGCCAATGGCAACTAATTTGTAATTATTTACAAATTATGCATTCACAATTAACTGCTGAGTTTACTAAACCTAAATATTGATAAATTATCAACAATAAATTTCATTCCATATAAAATTCAATCAATTGTTGTTTTCATCATCACTTGGGAAATATTACATGCCAAGATGGGGAGAAGTCATTTGATAAGGTTAAATTCACATAGAAAAGAAAATATTAGTAGCCTAATGTTAACATTAAATTTTATTTAATATTGAAATATTTAAGCAATGTAATTAACAAAATTGTTTGCAAATAAATTAAAAGTT